>VXAV01004725.1:78693-113891 GCA_013399715.1 Alectura lathami
AAGCATGAGCCAAAAACTGTACAGTACTGTACCTAATGGAAAATCATCCAGACCAATCTCTATAAATATTTACCACAGTCCCATAAACTAACCTATTAGAAGCACTTGACATTTTCATTTATATCTGTAAAGCTGGTGAAAAAAGTTACATAGGCTGAGTTCTTTAATGCTTTCTCAACATTTCTCTCATGCAAAATGACTTGTAATATCATCTAAAGAATTGTTCAAATATTTTTTTGATTGTCTGTTATCTAAAATATGCCTTATTTGAATAATGTGAATTGTGTTTCCACCAGATCCCAGTTTACGGTGTTAGAGGCATTCCGGTTTATTTCTCCAGTGCAATTGGTGTGCTGTAAAAATCTACTGGAATATTACCAGGTTATAATGTAATGCTAGTCTTCATGATGGTTGTAAAATTAATATAGGATTTTACATTTTAAAATTATTAATTTTTTTTTTCCTTTTTATCAAAAGGTCAGGAAATTAGTTCTGCAACATTACCCACCTGCAAGATTTGGTATGCATTTAAGGTCACTGTTTATGCTATGTATCAGCACACCAATTTAAAAAGAGAAACAGAAGACTGCTGGAAAGGATGTGGACAAGTAGGTCAACCCACAGGTTCTTTTGGATTGCCCTGATTCAAGTATTTTTATTGCAGATACAGAAATCTTAAGGATTTTTAGGGGAGTTTTGCAAGAGTGGTAACAGATCTCCCAAATTTACTGAACAGAAAACACTAATGGCAGGTCAGAAAACTATCATTATCCACAGGAATTATAGGACACATTTTTCAACTGCACAGCTATGAATGCAAGTGAAATATGAGACGTATGGGATGTGGAACAGATTGCAGAACATATTACTTCACCTCTAAACTGTTGGACAGCCTTTGGACCTGAATCCAGCCAGTGAGTAAGAAGCACAAGTGACATACAGAACTTCATGCTAAAACTGCATGACAGTTTCACGTGCTGGTGGTACCACATTATTTGGTACTACAAACTTGGGTCTCTCCTGAGTACAAATGGTTTACAGACTGCTTCACTGAATGTGGTTGTGGAGATGCCGAAGGCATAACCAAAAGGGTAATAACTGGGACACTTTCTTCACCTGACTAACATCTCTTTGCCCATCACTTCAAAGCAGTCTTTTTGGAGGGAAAGAAAGAACGCAAGGTACCCTGGGAAATCTATTTTATCAATTGTCAGTGTTTATCAGTCATGGAGATGTGGCATTTCAGTGGAAAGAACAAAGTCTTGCAAACTAATATTGACTAGAACATCATATGCCTACAGCTCAACTTAATACCCAGACAGTTTACAGCTCGGCAATTGCAGGCTGTCTCACTGCAGGTGCTTGCAGAAAAGCCCAAGAAGATGCACATTTGATGAACACTCTCATCTTCCGTTCCTGTTGCATATTAAAGACACTAATATACACAGAGGACGCTGTTGCATGTACTACAGTGACATGATGTTATTTTATTTTCAAAATGTGTAGTGGATTTATGGGCAGGCTTTTAGGATTAAGAAGCCATGCCTTTCTGTATAGTCTCATAATATTTTTCAGTAAACGCTGGAAGTTCAAACTTTCTGCATGTCTACTTACATGCTACCAACTGAGCAGTTGTCTTGGAAGAACACTATATGGTTTGTTATTCTACAGCATACTGAGGAGTGTGTATTTTTAGAGAAATTATATGGAAAAGAATTTTCAAATGCTGTTATAATTCCGTGTGCTCAATGTTACATTTGGCGGTTAAAGTTAGTTGTTAAATACATCACCTTCTGAAATTATCTGTTAAAATATATAGTAGTATGACCTGTGATATCTGTGTGGGAAGATGAGTGCTAAGGTTTCATTTTTACTATTTTTTCAGGAATTCTGATCAAAAATGTAACTAGTAATACTTACAGTTGCATTTCAATTTATCTGAGTAGAACAGAAGTATGTCTCTGCTCAGCCCATAGAACATGCTGATGCTGACAGCATTTTCTATCTGACTCATGTATATATTATTTGGGAACTTTAATGGCAATTTTTGTGACAAAGATTTTGAAATGCATTGGTCAAAGAAAAGGTAATTTTTACTTCATACAAAAAAATAGTAACCAGTGGCAAAAAAAAATTCAGCAGACGTGCACAGTCCTCTATAGTATTTCAAACAGAAAACCTGTCTAGAAAGAAAGGCTAAGTTATCCCCAAAACAAACAAACAAACAGACAAACAAACAAACAAAAACAAAACAAAACAAAAACCAACCAAACCAAACCAAACAAAACAAAAAACTTCAGTTCACAAGAAACTAGGACAAAATATGGAGAGCTACAGGATACCAAGAACATAGCAGTTCTTATAGTGCTCCATAAAATGCATAGCACTTTACAGTTCAGGTAGCTGAGCAGAAGACATATCCTGCCTTTTGTAGCTGTCCTCCAGATAAGACATTTCTCTTTTTCTGTTGATGATTGCCCTTTGAGTTATTTGGAAAATGCTGACTTTGGTCACATTTTGTCGCATGTATGGCCTTCAGGAAGCTGCAACTAACATTCCTTGTCAAGGATCAAGACTGTGACGTTGAATCTGGTATTTTTCCTGGCTTGGAGGGAATGGGAAGCCAACATCATTGCCGAAAGTACAGGGGTGCTCAGATTCTGTTCTTCAGTGCATGTGTGGAGCAAGCAGTGCTTTCTTGACTGCTTTGATGGCTTGGTTCTAGGTTTGGTATTCATCCCTACTGATAGCCACCTATGTTGGTGACTGCTGGGAGCGTCCTGACCACAAGAACCCTCTGTGACTTGCTACAGGCTTTCAGAGGGACATGTAGCCCATCTAAGATCTTGTTTCCTGGAGATGACTCTTTTAGTAGAGAAGGCCAGGTAAGTAGGTACTTCAGTTTAATTCCTTAAGTTACATGAGTAAATCTAGGCCCTTTACCCCTGCCAGGGTTACTCTGCAAAATGTTTTCAGGCCTTAAAATCTTTTCTGCACAGTTAAGAAAATGCAGAGTTGTGGTGTCAGACACCCTCCCCCCCATATTCTGTGTTCTCCTATTAAAGGAAACAAAATGGTTTGGAAATTTATTCCAGACACAATATTTTTTCCCTTAACGTATATTTCTGATGCAGCCACATGCTGGGTTCTTTACATTAAACACATTTGGTGATTCAAGTTTACTTTTAGAAACAGCCTGCTTTGTTTTTGTTCTTAGTTGTTTTCTTTTTTAAACCATAAGTTTACTTTTGTACATCTTGTCCTTCTAAGGAATGCAGGCCTCTTCTTCCATCTCTCATTGTTTATTTAGTGCTTCATGGAAATGCACTGATATTCATAGCCAACAGCTCATTGTCAGCCTCCTTGGGTTGCGTTTGGCATCATAACTTTAAAATTATGATTTCCATCCATTAAGGGGTAACTTAATTTTGGTTTGGATTAATCTCATTCAACTTTATCAGAAGTATCTATGCCAAGTTAGCTATATGGACTCCTTCTGAATTTGATGGGGAAAGAGGGATCTCCGGGATGCTACTTTCCTCAGCACTATTGTCTTGCATGACTCCTCACGGACAGAGTGCCTGGACCAAGCTATTAGGCTCTGAGCGTACTTTCCCTGCTAATGTGTGTTTCAAATTTCCAAGATGACCTTCACAGGGATTGAGCAGTGNNNCCTTCACAGGGATTGAGCAGTGCATTTGATAATAATGCCCCTGACAAAAACATACTGCATACAAAGCACAGATGGTGCTTTGGCCTAAGATCTGTTTCAGTTTAGTTTATATCTCTTTGTCGCTGCCATTCCCTGAACTTAGATTTTAATGGGAATAAAATCGTTCACGCACACCTTTGCACCTGTTTAATTAACAGGATGATAGAAAATGGATTGAGTTAAACTGGTGCGAGTTCAAATACAAACAACTCTGAACAGTCTCCTGATTCTTTTTTTATGCATCTGATTATTCTGTAAAAGGCTTTTCATGGTCATAGGCTTTGTATTGGCCAAAGGCTAAACACGTCTAATGCTGTTTCTCCTTCTTAAGACCACAAGTAACATATTTTTTTTACAGCTTCACTTTCCCAGATTCCCTTTGTGTTATTATAAATTCCCTCTTGGGATCAGCAACATAATATGTGAAGAATATTAGTGATATGGAAGCTTGCTTCAGGGTTATCTTTAGACATCTGAGTTGAACTCTGCAAGTGAGTTGCTAAATCTGCCTTGAGATTATCAATACAAGAACAAGTGAAAATGTAGGCTTTAAAAATAGCTTGTACTTCTTTTGTTCTAGGACAGCAGAAGAAACTGAACCAAGCTTTGCAGTCATTGTTGCAACACAGCTGGTTTCACTGAACTTGCACTGCTGTACACGTATCTTATTTGAAACAGTCAAATATCAGAAGTGGTACAGATAGTGTAGTGTGGGTAAAGCACAACAGGAGGTGCAAATGACTGTCCGTTTGGCATATAATCATCCTGAGTGGTGACGATGATAGTCATACTGTAAGATTCTTAGTGTGTGGCACAAGTAATAATGATTTTTCATCAGCTTAGAGAGATGAAAGTACCATAACATTGTATATGCAAGACAAAAAAAATCAAAGCTCTGATATTTTTAAATGAACTTTATATCTTCTGCATGGCTGACATTTCATCAGTGGGCTAATAAAACTTAGTTTTATAATTATTTGCTACTACACAAGTCCACAATGACCCCAGTTATTTTCAGGGAGTAAAACTAACTTTCACCAGTGCTTTATGCAAGTAGTCAGGTATTGCCCAACTCTTTATACTGACTGAATGAGACAAAAAATTTTACAAGAACTACCTGAAATTTATACCAATAAATCTTTTTTCCTCTCATTTTTAACAATAAAAATCCATAATTAAAACAATGTTTAACCTTTAAAGGTGTAAAGCTTATGTTACTGTGCCATTTGTATTCTTTTTTTTTTTGCAAAGTTCAATTATTGCATGTTTTTCAATGAAATTTTATACTCTATGTTAAGAGGATTTGAATATATGTAAACCTTTAATAATTTCTTTTGTCTTCTAAGTAATTCTACTGCAAAAGTTTCTAAAATTTCATTCTCTGTTTTCAAAATAGAAATGCAAATAATCCTTTGGTATAGTTTGTATATAAAGGAATGTCTTGTATTTTTTTTTTATATTTGTTCCTTCAATTAGCTAGTCTTGCCCAATAAGTTTTAGTGTTTTGTTACTAATAACTAATGAAGAACAGGTAACAAAAGCCACAACAGCATCTTATATTCATTAAGATTTGGATCAAGCTAGCTTGAGCATCGCATGAAGCACACTGTCACATACAGAAAGCTAGAAGTGTCTGGGGCAGCATGCATTATTAATTAGAGCTGAAGCTGGACTTGTGTTGTGGCAATCATGACTTTCATGTTCTATTACTTTCATGTTCTAAATATACTGTTCCTGATGGTGTTTTATGACTTTTGTGTGTGAGAGAGTGGACATTAGACACATTTCAAGAGGGGCTGCAAGCTTAAATCCGAGCTTCACAAAAGGAGAGAAATTCAGTGAGCATATGGTAGTAATGTAAAGCCCTTCTGCTTGATAGTGAGCGTCCATGAAAGGCAGCAGCTGATTCCTGGCAACTTAAACTCAGTTGGATGAAGCTGGAACTTCTCTCATCTTTCACAATGGCAGAAAATATCAGGGTACATCGTAGCCCCTTCTTTGTTTTGTGTTCTTCCAGACTCTGGGACTCTGCGTTTTAGATGGGGGCCAGTCTACAGCAGCTGAGGGGCAGTAACTTCCTAAACCACCTGAGCATGGTCCTCATTGTTCTGACTCTGTCTTGAGGCAGCTTCAGGTAACAGTGGTCAGAAGCAAAACTCACTGGGCAGACTGCTCGCTTTTCTTTGATGTCGCAGAGCAGATACTGTAAAATTAATTTCTCATTTTGATATCAAGTCACACTACTGGCCTAAAGAAGTTGGAGCTTTTTATTCCTACAATTGTAACAATAATTTTGTGGAGTTAGATCCTCTTGATCAGACATTTCACCATGTAGCTGGTTCTCTTCTTAAGTGGGTGTGGGCTCCTCTGTCCTGATGCAGTGAGGTCATCTTCAAGTTATTTGCTCTGCAAATTAATCGGGAGAGACATGATGCAATGATATCATCCTCATTTCATTTGAGGATACTTAATATCTCATGGAAGTGTAATGCTAGTATTAGACTTGATTTTTTTTTTTCTTTTGTATTTGCAAAATCAAGAAATTTAGAGATCAGACAAATTAATTATGACTTCTAAGATCTTTCCCTCTCAAATAAAACTATATGTGTTGTGAATGCATCTCTCACCACCATACTGCCTTAATGAAAATGCTTTGTGTTTAGGAAGATGGAAAAAGATATTAATTGGCTTATAATGCCTATATTTGTGTAAAGTCTTTTTAAATATTATTTTCTTGTTTGCTTCAAGGTATCTATTTTCATTCCTGGAAGATGTTTGTTCAGCCACTTTCTGAAATTACCAACATTTTCCAGGGCCATAATCTACTTTGACTAAAGAAAGTCTCTGGATGGCTGATGTTACAAGGAACATGTGTTTTGAATTGAAGAACAATGATACAATTTTGTTTGCACTCATAAATAATGAATCTTCTGACCACAAGTAAAGATTGTCTAAATTAGTCTCCCTATTCGGTAATTGATCTGAAGCATATACTGTGTCAGAGCCATCAACATACCGATGACTGCATGCGTCTGAGAGAGCTACAGTAGTGTTTATGAAGGACATTATAAAAAATATAAAGGGGGTTAGAAATGAGCTTTGTGGATTATCTTCAGCTAATGGCATGGCAAATGTCATTTTATGGACCTAATTTACTGAGCATTAATAACGCTACAGTTGAGGTAAATCATTTTAATGCCAAGATTTATGTGAATAACACTAGCACTAATTTACCAAAGGAATTTACAAAATCCATTTAGCTCTTCTAAAGACGCGTTAAGTGGATGTTATGGGTTGGTTTTACACTGACAATATCATGGGAGCAGGGCAGTCCTGCTCTTTCTTTCTCCCTTGTGCTTGTACATGGTGAAAGCCAGAAGATGAGTTCAGCAATAGTACTTTGGTGAGACAGACAATAGTGCTGAGTGATCAACACACTTTTTCTGTGTCTTCAGCCAAGAGCAGCTGACTAAATTTATGCCAAAACAATACTGGGAAGAGGGTACTGGGAAGAGATTCTTGGGGACTGCACCTCCTGCACAATGTTCTCCTTGTGTTAAATGCATTTACCTCCAGATAGTAAAGCTGACATGAAGTCAGCTTAGGATGGATCCTTTAATGCAGAATGCTATTAGGAGAGCAAGATGCTGGGGGTGAAGAAAACTCAGTGCCCATGTTCTATGAGATTTTATCTGCTGTATCAAATGCAGAGTAAGCTACAGCACCCATTGTGCGAAGATGTCAGGATGACTGGAGGGCATTTATCTTCCCAGCTGATGATTGTATCTCCTTAGACAGGAACTCTCATTTCAAATACGGTCCACTGTGCTGGCAAGAGTTTAGTTAACAGTGGAAGCTCCCAGGCAGAGACGGGAAGGGAAGGGAAGGGAAGGGAAGGGAAAGGGATAAGGGAAAGGGAAAGGGAAAGGGATAAGGGAAAGGGAAAGGGAAAGGAAAAGGAAAAGGAAAAGGAAAAGGAAAAGGAAAGGGAGAAAGAAAAGGGAAAGGAAAAGGAAAAGGGAAAGGAAAAGGAAAAGGAAAAGGAAAAAGAAAAGGAAAAGAGGAATAGAAGTGAAACAAAATAAGGAGAATAATGTTATTTCTTTTTAAAAAATGTATAAAAATCACCCAGACACAATAGCAATAGCAAATCATAGAAGTAGAAGATAGATAGATGGATGGCCCCTGGAAGAAAAAATAAGTAAACACTGTAGTTTTTACTAATCAGGTGTCTATTATGAGCATACAAGCTGATCAAAAAGTGCATACTTATTGGCTTAAAAATTATTGCATGAAGCATTTGATTATTCAAGGAAAGCTATGGGCTCAGCTGAGTGAGAGATTTTATGCATGTCTGTTGGAACTGGTTGTTTATGATGTGACATTCTTTAATGGTAAAATGAAAAACAGCACAGTTCCGTGCCAGGACGTAAGAGGGTCATAGGGGGAATGCATATTTATGAAGCGAAACAAATATGAAGATGGAACTTCCCTCTCCCTTTACCATCTCCCCCTCTTCTGTTTTATTTTTTTTTTTCCTCTACAAAGTCCATGACATATAATTTACACTGGCTCATACATACTATGGGACAGCTCATGCCTTTGAGTTTATCTCTCATAATGTTGTGGTGTTGCAGGCACCTGCTTTGAGAAGTGGGTGCTGTTGGACACTTAATTTGCCCTTTATTGCTTTGAATGATTAATGTGCTCCTGAAATGATGCAATAAGCCAGTTTTGCAGAGCTATGGCTCTATATTATCCATCTACTTTAAGGAAATGTAAATACCTCTTCAAATCTCTTACTACAGGAATTCTATGAATTCCATATTGTGATCAGTAATACCCTTATACTCTGGGAAGTGCTTTAGTCCATGCTTTACTGGTAAGTACCCAAGAAAGAGAAAACTAAAGATTTCAGAACCAGGCTATGGTGGGGGTAAGGAATCAGAGAAAAATGGCTTACATCTTTAGTTTTTCACATTAAGTACCAACATGACTTTCATCTTAATGTTCTCTCACACCCACCCTTCACTAATTCTCATCCTCTTGCCAGCATAGACAGTACTTGACATACACCATCTATTTTTTTCTGTGTTTTGTCAAGCTGTTATTTGGGAAGATTCTGATCCCTAGGTTCTTCATCTGTAACTTCAGGTGCATAACTGAAGTGTTTAAGCTAGCTTAGTCTCCTGAGACCCACTACACACAAAATAGAGACAAACAGATATCTCTGGAAAATGAGTCAACCCTCCTAAGTTCTGATTTACCCACAGAAAAGACTATCTGTCTTTCACTAGAGAGAGGCCCAGGGTCTCAGTGTTGAGGCTTTCATTAGGTGATTAAAATTGGATAGGATGCATGTAAGCTTATTGTCTCGATAGTGAGACAAAGCCTTGATATCCTTTGGAGTCTGATTGGATCATGATGCATTCTAGCAGAAATCAACAAAGAGAAATGCTTGAAGAAACGTGAGTAAATTGAATGCAGGGAGGCTACTAGCACTTATGTTTACTCATTCACTGAACAATTTTGCCAAAAACACCTCTTTCCCCCAAAAGTCTGTTTTTCAGTCCTGGGCACAGACAGTTGCCAACTGTATCAAATAATGAGGTGTTTTTTGTAGTGTGCACAAATGAAGATGAGAAAGTGCATTCCTTATAAATGTGTTCTCAGAGGGAAAAGGAAACCAGAGTTCTGGATGAGACATGACACATGAAAGCATTCAGTCTGACTCATATTACCACAAACTCATCATCACCTTTCCCAATAAAACCAAGCTGCTTAAAAATTGTGTTGAATATTTTTTCCTAGGGAGGAACAATATTTCAGGTGACAGAGAGAGAACACAGTAGACAGTAAAGAATTCAATATAGATAAAATACTATGGTTTTGCTCTAGTTTTTTCTTCACTTAATTGGGTTTCTTCTGAATTTTTATGGGCCGTGTTCTACAGGAGAAAAATGCTCAAAACAAAAGAAGCCCTAAGAAGCAAAGTGAATTTCAAAGACAACCTGGAATGAAGAGTGAACATTCAAACAACCAAGAGGAAGCATATCCCTCCTTTGAACTCAGAGTTCAGTATGAACTGGCAATAGTTTCTTTCAGACCGTTCCTCACAATTAAGTACAGCAGTGATGAAAACTCGGAGAGGAGATCAATGATGTGCCTTGGAAAGAGCTTGAACCCATAATGGACCAATCAAGAGCAAATGCTTGAGGCTCTCACAGGGATCAAGAGAATTGCTTCAATGGCTATTTATTTACCAGTGAAGGTACTTGTATTTATTATGCTAGTGAGAAAAAAGAACTGGGGCTGGGACCTGGTTGTTTTATTTCCATAACTCTGCAAACACCAGAAGTAGCTGAGACAAGTTCCTCACCGGAAACAAAAATGGGCTAGGCTGTAACTTGCCTACAGCTAACTGGGTTGAGGCAACAGCATCATGGTGATCTTTTCTCTCCTTGTCTGCAGTTCTCTCCCACGGAATAGAGGAACCTGCCTGCCCGCTGCGGAACTTGCCTGCACTGCCCATCACATGGGTTTTCTCAGCTCCCAGGCAAGAGCCTTTGCTCTACCTTCCTGAGAAAGAGTGCCGGTAATTCTACTTTGAGATGTCCCAGGACAGGATCTCAGTTTCTGTGAACTCAGTGGGGCAAATTATAGCTGAGAGATTTTGAAAGGCAAGGTAGTTTATTCACATCACACAGTGAGTTACATTGACAGGAGATAGAATGCTAATGGAAATTCTTGTTTACATTTTATCTATTCTGCATTATTTCACTTCTTGGGATGAGCAGACACAAGTGCCCATCTAATTCTGTGCTTGGATGCTCATGAGTAATGTGCTCAAGAATCAAGGGCACTGGAACTTGTATCTCTAATTCGAGAGACCGCAGAAGGACTTTTTAAAATACAGGCACAATTCATTGAAATGGAGAGCTTGTCTGGATGAGGATAAAAGAGCTCATCACCTTCTTGTTTTCAACCAACATGGGTGACTTGCAGCAGCACCAGGCAGCCAGGGCTTCCTTATGAATCTTGCCCATTGCTTTATATTCTATTCATATATTTAAAAGTGTAACAAATGGAAGGATTGCTACACATCATAAAATCATGATGAGTGCTCACAGAATTATACAAACAAACAAACAAACAAACAAACAGTAACAGATCCTCCTTGAAAGAACTAGAGATGCATTCCCATGATGTACATTCTTAGTATAACTCATATCATGCAAAAATGGTAAATACAATAAAAAGGGACAAGGTGAACAAAATAGAAGTGAACAAAATAGGAAGAACAACTCGCATTTTTTGGCAAAGAATAATCATAAGAAGAAATGCAGTACCTGTTCAGAGAGCCTGTTCTACTGCTCGGATGCGGTAAACTGGAATCCAAAAGTTTAATATATGCATATATACATATTTTAAATAAATATTATTAATTAATTTATTTATTTTTATTTAATAATGAAAAATATCCTCAGATACCACACATGACTTACTAGGATTTTATCCAGATAGCACAGTTAATACCAGGGACATGTCAGCTTTCCCTTATAGCTTGCACTTATTCTGTACACCTACTGTTTTCATCTTTCCCAGTTTAATGACATACTCATCTTACCCTGTGCAACTTCCTCAGCTCTGTAAGTCCTCAGTATTTGGAATGGGCTTTAGGGCATTGTCCAGCACAGAAGCCAGTCTCACACAGCAGCTGAATTGCCTCAAGGACATCCCGATATGTGTTGGAGGATTTTGTCATTTTTCAGCCTGTTCTAGGTGTTACTGACATCCACACAACAACATAGCACCTTCAAGTTAAATTAGCTAGAACTAAGGATGTCTCTAGTGATACTGTTGTGACCAATGGCGGAAAAGCCCTGCAGAGTCATGCATGCAGGCTGCAGGGCTGTGCCACCAGCTAGGGTAGGCTGAGGTCAGTCAGGTAAAAGGCCACTTTCTCAAACTGTTGTGTTTTTGTTGTTTCAAAAAATCGTACAGTTCAGTGTCCCTTTTGTCCCATGCAGGCCTCCTCATCCAAGCTCAGATCCCTGCCGCACAGTGGTTCCCCACTGGGCCTCAAGGTCTCCATTGCCCTGCCTGGACATCCGGGGGCTCTGGGCTGGCTTTGGTTAGCAGCCACCATCCCCATCCTGCTCCTGCTCCCTCTTTGAGTGCTAATGGACAAGCTCTGGCTTTGGAGGTCTCTCTCCCATCCATGTGGCAGCTGCCCTTGTGGCATCCAAGCAGTGACTGATACAGCTTTTGCTGCCCTGGTTGTTGTTTTATTTAGTGTGAGCTCTTTCATGGGCAGGAAATGAATCAAAAGACATTGAAGATCCATGTGTTTTGCTGCTTATTAGATATTATTATACTCAGGGTAGATGGTCCTGGGTGTTATATGCTAAATGGGCTGCACAAAGCCAGAGCGTGCTAATGGGCCAGCTGGACTACCCAAAGGTGGCTTGACTCAGCGGAGCTGAGTTCAGGACTATATCTACCTTGTTATTTCTCAGCTATGCATGATGGAAATGCTGTATTTCCATCTCAGGTAGGGGAATGACTGTCATGCTACTTCTGAGTATCAAACAGTGTTTTTTACTCCAGAAGGAGTTGGGCTTTCCTGGGTCCTCATCAGATTAAGAGTCACCATGTGGTAATGTGCACAGCTGTAGAGGAGAGAGGAAATCCAGACCCCTAGGGCCTCTCATTTCAAAACCGTGTGAATGCCATGCCTTTCTTGGAGGCTGCTCTTAACCTCTCTTCACCTGTTCTAGAAAGCATTTGCAATGCATGTCTCCCCAGATAAAATTTTCTGTCTCCAAAAGTCTTTCAGGTACATCTGAGTTCATGGTTCATGGGGTGTATGTGAGGAGGAGCAGAAATCTGCACCATTGCTTTGGTCTATAAAGGCTCATAACAGTCCCAAAACATTTGTTTGCATACATATGTGAGAATGAATTCCTGAGGGGACGTATGGCTCTGAAAATGTACATGGATGGATCCCCTGGCCAATTCTTCTTTCACAGTAGAGTGAATTTCACTTAATATGTGCTCAGACACCACATAACCAGTCTTCTAGCAAATTAGTCAAGTAGTAGTGGACACAAATAATAACATTTCTTCTTAGAATAAGTGAGAGAGACATTCCGAAGAAAAGAAATTGTATATAGGTGCAGGTGATGGGTAAATCTGACCACTAACAACATAGTATTTTCATATATTCAGCTCTTGTGAGCCTTTCTATTATGCTCTATAATCTTCAGGAGTCCATGTGAGGAGAGGAATCATCTAGCAAGGAAATTCCAGAGCAAATGGGAAAGGACTCTTTCCCAAGTGCTTCCAGTATCCAAGAACATCTCTAATACATAATGTGGAAGTTATTTAAAATATTTGCAGAGAGAGAACATTTGTAGTGTATCATACACACCTTTGGTCTCTGAGAAAGCTAATAATGTGAAGGATAAGAACACATGACATAATCACAGTTCCAGCGCTGTTCTGTTTCCATATTTTTTGTGTCTCCATGGGATACTTACGTTGCAGTCTTGAATACATTAACTGTTACACACCAAGCCATGATTTGAACTCTGGGACAGGTGAGGATTAGTTGATTTCTAATGGAAAAATGCATGCCTGATACTATTTTAATTGCAATGCTTCCTTTCCTGGGTAGTGAGTAGTAATCTCTATCTATCTGAAGGTTAAATCTAGAGCTGTTTTTTACCCTCATTGATAAAAGCAGTGCAGATAAAATGCTGCCTTTTCACCTTAATCATAAAGTAATATTTCCAATTCCCTTGGCTTAGTTAATGGTGGAACCCTTCTGAGCACAACTTCTCTGTACTAATTTTTAAAATCAATTTGACTGTTTAGAATAGAGTGTGTGTCTTTGTTCTGGGGGTTGGTGGCAAGTGTGGCCCGTAGTCTGCCATCATCTTATCCCACTGAAGCTGTGCATCCCCTTCCTCCCTCCCACACCATTTAGAAGCAAGCTGAGTCCACCTCTGGTCTTTTCTCAAGCCTTCACCAGCATATTTTAGGTGTGCATGCCTGATGTATTGCTATTCCTACTCCTCAGTGTACAGAATGAACTGAGCTGCAGTGAGATAAGTTCATCCAGTATGACAGTGTTTCACTGAAAAACCTTCATCATGTAGATTTGACAAATGAATGTCCTGAGTTTGTCCTGCTAGATCACTTCTCACAACTGTAACAAGCTGTACAACAGATAGCTCCACCTTCACTTTATTCTTCTGATTCATTTTGGTCTTGCTGCTTTTCTCTCTGTTTAGGCAATCAGCTCTTCAGGGCAGGAGCCTGGTGTTCTTACACATCTGTAGAGAACAGTTCCTGTCAGTGCTATATACCTCAAAATAACAAATGAAAAGTGCCTCACCTCTGATAGTTCTCACAGAACCTGCCTTATTCTAGGGACAGATACAATGCACCTGATTTACTTGCAACGAGACACAGAATACTCCTCGCAGGTTGGGCCAAGTCACTCTGATGTGCACTTGGACAAAATATTGTTTCTTTTTTGCTCAGCATGATAAGCAGTGACAGAAAGAATGAGTAGTTTTGGCCTTTCTACTTCTGTTATCATGATTCAGAGCTCCTGCCCGTTGGCAAATAACAGTCCCTCTCCCATTTTTGGGGGTAAGAAGACCAACACTCAGACTTCACTTTCCAAAGGACTCTTGTGATTCTAGATAAACAAAACCTATACTTTATTTGCAAGAATGTAGTGACTCTATTTCCTGAAAAGATGTGGTCACCTTTTGAGGACGTAGAGTAAGGGACTTACTTTGAGGAAGGAATGTGTTTTCGAAAAATGTCTACCATGCAAGATGAAAAGAAAGCACCACGCCCATAAGTGCATTCTGACCTTGATCAGTTTTGCCTGTACCTACATGTAAGAGTGCAAACCCTAAAATAAGGTACGCTTCCTCCCCAGCTTTGTTATAACGAAAGTGCCATCCCAATTCTGAAGGTCTCCTTTGTCTAGTGAAAGATGACCCAACTTTTTTAATAGCTGGAGTTCAAAAGATGCCTCTGCCCCCCCAACTTACCAGTAATTGCCCTACCCCATTTGTAGAGATGTCAAGCACAGTCCTGAGGCAGATTCTAAAGAAGCATTCTGCCATCCCCATTCCTAGTAAATTCATAGATGTGATTTAAGCTATATTTAGAATACACATTTTGTTTCCCAATAAAGTATTCTTTTTGTGACCTCCTAATTAATAAGATTAAGGGAATTTAGCCTGGGAATCTGACAAAAGGCAGCATTCTAGGACCCTCACTGAATATTAATATCCATCTTGTAGCAAAAGCAGAACACTTGTTTGTGTATATTGGAGCCCCACTGGTTTAGGTCTTTACTAGGAAAACAACAAAGAGGAGAAAAAAAAAAACAAATTACAGCTGAAACAAATCATCAGCATTGCTGTTTTCAAATTACTATATTTCTGGGGAATTTCAGTCAGTTACATGAAAAAGAAGACACCAGTTTCAATGGAGCTTTGATAGTCAGGTTATGTTAATAATGGGGACTCATGTAAAATGCATAAGGTATACCTTACAGATGAAGAAGATTGCTAATAATTATTCTGTATGCTAAGAGTGTAGCTCTTTCTGAACTGATACATAAAGACTCCTTTACATCCCAGTCTAATTACTTATAGACAGTTGAGCACAAAATTACTTTCATCTGTTTGAACATGTGGAAGGAAGGAGATTAGAGATGTACCTTTCAAAACAGCTGGTTGGCATGTTAAAGAAGAAAACCTACTGGTTCTGCGGTTCTGATTGAAAAGTGCATTTCTTTATAATTAGACCTATTAAAGTAAATGTCGTGCAGGGGGATTCTCAGAGGGGGTGACTGGGGTGCACAGCATGAAAGTCAGGTGCTCTCTTTTGGCTGCTCTGAAAACTGGAAGAGTTTTCAAAGCTGAGGAAAGGTAGAACTAGGTGTTTTGAGATCTTGTCTTTTACCCTAGCTCTTCTGAGGTTTCTTTTGGTGTGCTGGCTTCCAGTGAATAGGAGTGGGAGTTTCTGGGTTTAGCAAATGGCTGTGAGTGACCCTTCTTGATGTCTCTGAATTACTATCCTCCAGGAAGAAGTCAATGCAGGTTGTGTGAGAAGCACTGATTTGACATGGGAAGAACCATACAGAGTATCTCAAAGGGGTTGTGGAACGATGAGTGATTAATATCTTGAACTTCTATTTGTATGCTTCAGCTAATTTCAGGTGAAATGCTGTAGAAAATGAAGGTTTATAGGAGGGGTCTAATCCTGTATTGACTTCACAGTATCAAAATGGAAAAATGTGCATTTGTAGTAACACCAACAACAGTAGTATGACAAGATGACAATCAACAGTAGTATGACAAGAGAGATGTTAAGACTATATCACTTGAAAGTGTCACCTCACAGTTGCACAGAAGAACTGCAGGCTGACTAGGAACAAACTAGACACCTCTCCCAAGTTTTTCAGGTATACAGCAAAATAAACAGCCTCTGAGACTCCGTGGGGGAGGTGATGGGAGGCAACTGCTCTCTGCAACTCCCTAAGGAGGGGAAGAAGGGGGAGGTGCCAGGCTCTGCCCTGGGAACCGATGGCGGGAGGGGAACAGCACAGAGCTGCCAGGAGAGGGTCAGGTGGGCGCTGGGAAACATTTCTGTGCCGTGAGGGTGTTCAGACACTGGGATAGGATTCCTGCAGAGGTGGTTGGTGCTCCACAGATGTTGGTGCTGAAGCAGTATTTGGACAGTGCCTGTAATAATATGCTTTAACTTTTGCTTAGTCCTGAAGTAATCAGGCAGTTGGACTAGATGGTCTTTCAAGGCCCTTTCTAACTAACTATTCTACACCTATTCTATTCTATTCTATTCTATTCTATTCTATTCTATTCTATTCTATTCTATTCTATTCTATTCTATTCTATTCTATCCTTCTCCAGATTAATTTTCACATGCTTAAAGACAGGAAATTATAGATAGCTGATTATGAAATATGACATCAAATAAACAAGAGATCTGTGACCTTAATATGTACTAATGCCCTTTTTAATTACACCAGCTCCTGTTCATATTGAGAAAGAAGCCTGACCTTTGTGTCCATCTGGGTGTACAGGATGCCTGTGTGAGCCAGAGTCTCTTGGCTGGCAGTACGTGTGCTAGCCCTGATGAGGCTGCCTTGTGCAGCAGCCCACAGATGCCATCCACCTCCTGCTGAATTCACTGTACTCCCCACAAAGGCCTTCAATGAGTTGTGTTGCTGCTGTGTGAGGAAGGGTCTCTTGCCTTCCCCTGAGTTTGTACCAAGGGGCTTAACCTCTTGTCTGAGAAAGCAAAAGACAGAGTGGCATGTCACTCTGAAAGATGACTGACTCCTGTGCTATGTCAAAAGTAAAATTAATGAAGAAGGACACCATGGTGCACCAAGACTGCCGGATGCTTCCTGCTAAATCTCTGGACAATAACAGAGGAATGATTGCTCCTGTGAGCACAGAGCCTGCT
This sequence comes from Alectura lathami, assembly GCA_013399715.1. Classification (NCBI taxonomy): domain Eukaryota; kingdom Metazoa; phylum Chordata; class Aves; order Galliformes; family Megapodiidae; genus Alectura; species Alectura lathami. The sequence continues at coordinate 95,930 of VXAV01004725.1, forward strand.
GGGGCTCCTGCCCCATACCTCGTCTGCTAAGTACTTTTTCAGCATGCGCAGAAATAAAGTTGTAACAGCACCATTCGTACTAACTTGTGAATTAGTTTGTCGTTGTCTTTATTTTTAAATCTATTTGGGCTTGCACCAACTTTGAATCCTTCATGGATAGAAGATACTTCTGATTAGAAGATACATCTTGATTTAAAGGACAGATAGTGTGCTGCAGACATAATACATGGCTACCAGGAGCGCTTCTGATTGCTGATAATTTAATTCCTATAACAGACTAGAGAAAGCTTATTACCTGGCAGCCAGTATTCAATCACTATTTTCTGAAATAAATAGCCTATCAGACAGCTAACGATAAAAAAGCTAACATGATGTCCTTAATTTTGTGTATTGTAAAATGTAATATACTGCGCTAACACAGGCATCCTAAAAGCTGTCTTCTTGCTAATCCTTCTCAATGGCTTTTTCCTGTGTTTGTGGCATGGCTTATTTAAGTAAGTGGTATTGTTACATCAATTTTAAAATCTGATATATGGGCTAAATAAGGTAGCATAATAGAGCATGAAATGCACTAAAATACTGTCTTCTATGTTGTACTTGTGAGGTTCATGGTTGTTTTTCAATATGCTACAGAAAAAAGATGCATTTTTAAATAAGTAAGTACAACTGATTGTGCATTTCCTTTCATTATACTGTCCTTGGAACCACAGAAACAAATAGAAGAATCATGACTATAGAAACACTGAGGCTTCTGGGCTATAGAGAACTAAGTACTGTAAAACAAAACAGTTTCCCCCTCCTCCCAGCTAACCCTAAACCTCATTTGCTTCCTCAGAAAACTTGGCATTGTATTATGACAAAATTTAATAAATGGGTAAGCAGTGAGATGGATAATGGAATTAAGGTGGAGAATCTCATCTATTTTAGTTAATTAATAAACCAAATGATAGTGAATCTACAGAAAAGACAACAGTCCATTCAGTTATCTGTTTTTTACAGATGTAGAACAAGGTCTGATGTGACATTGGTTATAGATCAAATATAAAGCTGGCTGTGAATTTCCAATGTGATTTTTTGAATGAACATATAAATTTTTAACAATCAAAATGTAATTTACAAAAAAAATTGAATTGTTCTGTATGCTTTAAGTAAAAATTGACATGACGTATCTAACTGAGTCACAAATCAAAACATTTTATTTACCTAAGAGGTGCAAGATATTGTATCTCATATTAGCTGTACATGAACCTGTGCTTATCAGAGACACACAGTTGAACCAGAGAAGATGCTTTTTGTGGTGGCTCCTACTCCTGTACACTTCTAGTTGGCTGTTTTGGCTGGATGAGGATTCCATAACATAAAAATATTTTCTTTTATTAAATAAGCAATGTTTTTTTGAAACATAGGGCAAGTTTGTCAATAGTTCAGCCCAGGACTTCTTATATATGATGTAGAGGAAGTAGAAAGTAGAATGAGCTTAAATTTCAAATGTCCTAAATTCAGTTCTAGGTGTTTTGACTTTGATAATGCATGGTATACATTTCTCTCACTGCAATATATATATACGATGGAATACAAAAATATGTCTGTATTATTCTTGAAGATGAAAACTAGGAATGAAGTCAGCTTCTACCATATTTACATCCAGTTTAAAATGGCAATGAGAGAAAAGAGAAGGAAAGAGAGAAAATTGGCTCAGAGATGGGAATACAGCACTGGGTAGAACTCATGTGCAGATTTAATATGGGCAACGTAGTGGGATGTTTCCTTATGGATGCATTGGGCTTGGGGAGATTAAGGAATCTGTCTCATTTTATCTCCATTTCCCTTTGCAGATCCTATTTCGGCTACATCCTGAATGTACTAATAAACACGAAAAGCAACAGAGAAGAAACGAGGTCATAGCTTCTGCTCCATTTTGAGTGTCCATCTGAAATGATCAGTTGCAGAAAAGCATATACATAAATTTATATATAACACTTTTGGAAGAAATGGCACAGATGCTGCCAGCTATGCCCTCTGGCACTCTAAGAGGCAGAAGCTCCTCTTGGGTTTTGCAGTATGCTCTGAAGTGGGGTTGTGTTTTAATTGCTCCATCCATCCCTATTAATGGACAGGCAGAAATGGGAAAAATTTTAATGAGAAAACAGATACTGTATATACATTACGCTAAGTACCTGTGGTAAAAAGAATATTAAAGTTGCTAAATGGAGCACTGAAAATCCAGGAAATATTTCTGGTGCAACCTTAATTCAGCTTCTGCAACCAACAGCATTGTAATACGGTTCCAGATACGCCTACTTCACCTAATGAACGACTGACTGGCCCTTCATGACTGCTCTACTCTTCACACTCGTTATGGAGTCCCAAGCCTTATCTATCACATAAAATAGAAACCCTTTTCTAAGTACAGGGTTATTAATTTCCTCACAATTTTTCATTTGCCTCCCCTCTACTATATTCTGTTAATGGTACTCCTAATACTCATCATTATAATATTCCATGTCTTCATGAACACTCAATAACACATTTCTGCAAAATCCTGGGAGGTGGTGGGTGATGGCTGTTTTTCGTTACATGAGTTGTTATGCTCACAGTACTGTTTATAGGTAAAGAGAAAACACTTCATATATTAAGTCAAGAATTTATAGTTGTCATCTTCACAGTCTAATCCAAGGATCATTATTTGTCCAAATCTAACTACTTCAGGAAAAAAAAAACTTGTATACAGAAAGTCTCATTAAAGGTAATAATCTGATTAAAACTGTTATACAAACACTCAGTTTCTGCCCTTTTTCTTGGTGTTAAGCTCAACCTTTCTCTGTGCCCCTGGGTCCTAAGCTGAGAGGTTTCATGCTGGTGCTGGGTGTGCAATGTGGAGTTGTCAGCATTTGGAGTCTTTCATGAAGATGAATACAATGGTCTTGTTCTTGGTTTCTTTGCAGCCATTCTAGAATCTGCTTGAGGTTCTTTTTTATACGCACGCTAACATGCAGTTATATATTTGCTCTCTCCTCATTGGTCCACAGCTTCACATTACATCCAAATTCACTACACATGTTGTACTTTTTCTATGTTAATTTCTATGCCTTTATTCTCTGTTACACCTAAGCTTAGTTTTGTCTTCTCTGAGGTCTGCCTTTCTTTAACTGACTTTGGTGAGTTGCTTAGAGCTTGGGGTTTCAAGTACCACACCTGTGCCTAATTTCTTATCATCCCATGCGGGTATTCCTCTACTCCTCTTTGTGTATCTCCATTTCTCTGCTGCTATACTAGGCCTGTATTTCTCTGCACTACTTCATTATGTGTTGGAGTAGTAGAATCAGGATGGTAACATAAAAAGACACACAAAAGTAAAGCCATTTATTCATAGATATCTAGTAAATTAGAATAATTATTTTTACAGCTAATCTAAGGAAAACAAAGTTGCAGGCATGTCAAGAAAAGTTTAGAGAGAGCAGGCTGGGCAAGCTTTAGGCCTGAGGCTTTGCAAAACTCACTAAAGAACATATAGCATGTTACTAGCAGTGGCAATACCAAATTACAGGTCCCACAGTTACAGTGTGTATCCTGGGAAATTGATTAATTAGAAAGAGAATGCTGCATTTCTTTACCCAACACTTACCTGAAGGATTGAAGGCTGGTTTATTTTTTTTAAACTTATGATTCAAGGAGCATTAATTTATTGAAAGTACTTTTAGTTCCTAATTATATAATCACAACAGCACTGTAAACAGAGGCAATAATGAACAGACATGCTGAGTGATGAAGTTATGTCTGGTAGGAATGGACACACAAAAAAATTTTGGGTTTAGATGGTCATTCAGCACAAAGCCTGGAAATTCAGGTTGAGTTCCACTGGTATAATTTGACTGCTTTGAGCTGTTCTGGGGATGCAAAATAACCATAAACTTGACTTAACTAGCCAGTAAAATGGGTTTTACTGTTGCTTTGTGTCACTGGAGTACTCCAAGGCAGCTGGAATATCCCATGAATCCAGCCCCAGACGTTTATGTGGAGTTTATTCAAACTATACTAACCTCTGACTATGATATCTGCTAGAAACCTCATGAGAATAAACTCTCTCCTTCCCCTACTCTCAAGCAGAAATACCAGAAGAACAATCACCCTTTCATTTTCAAGACACCTTTGATTCAGTAAAGAGTGCAATTGGAAAATAAAACCACCAAAACTTCTTCAAGTGTTACATAATCCTTCCTCACATGTGATTTAATTTTAATTCTAAGACCTACTGTGTTTAGCTTGTAGCGGCATCACCTTATTTGCATCTAAGTTGATTACTGCTTTGTGTTGTTGAGATGCATACTGCAGGGCTCACCTTATAGCACATAGTCTTACACCAAATTTTTCTGATTTTGAGTTGCAAATAACTTCTGTGTTACAAATTCATTTAGTTATTCTGCTTTGTTCCATTCTAGTTACTCATCCACTGCTGTATTCCAGCAGGTTGTCTTGTGTAGGATTCTTTTCACAGGAGCTGGAGTGTCTGCAGCAGCGTTAGTAACCTTTCATTCTCTTTAAAAGTGATGCTCAGAAAGATACTATTAAATTATCTCAGTCATCTGACTTCTTTTGGACACCTAATGTATGATTTCCAGCCAATGTTAGAATTATAACAATTTGGATTGGAAATGTCATGCAAATGTGCTTTTACTTAATTCATACTAAGGACAGACTTAGTTGCTCCACTCAAGACAAGGAACATACCTGTGGAGTAAGACAGTTGGCATAGTAAGACTCTCACACAGAATCACAGAATCACAGAATCACAGAATGTTAGAGATTGGAAGGGACCTCGAAAGATCATCTAGTCCAATCCCCCTGCCGAAGAAGGAACACCTAGAGCAGATTGCACAGGAACGCATCCAGGCGAGTTTTGAATGTCTCCAGAGAAGGAGACTCCGCAACCTCTCTGGGCAGCCTGTTCCAGTGCTCTGTCACCCTCACCGTGAAGAAATTTCTCCGCATATTTAAGCGGAACCTCCTATGTTCCAGCTTGCACCCATTGCCCCTTGTCCTGTCACTGGATGTCACAGCGAAGAGCCTGGCTCCATCCTCCTGACACCCACCCTTTACATATTTATAAACATTAATGAGGTCACCCCTCAGTCTCCTCTTCTCTAAGCTGAAGAGACCCAGCTCCCTCAGCCTTTCCTCATAAGGGAGATGCTCCACTCCCTTAATCATCTTGGTGGCTCTGCGCTGGACCCTCTCCAGCAGTTCCCTGTCCTTCTTGAACTGAGGGGCCCAGAACTGGACACAATATTCCAGATGTGGAATATGCGGTCTGTCCATGCCAGTTTGTTTTCCTAGCCCACTCCGTGTCCTTCGCCTCCCTAGAAGGTATGGAACAAAACACCACTTGCACACCCGCTCCCTGAACTATTCGTCCTAAATCCCTGAAACCTCTTTTCATAGTTGGCAGGCTCCTCTGAGTGATTTCATCAGTGCCCACCTGAGCTATAAGTAATGGGTAGTAATCAGTGGGGTGAACCAGCTCTGGGAGTTTCCTAGTTATATCCCTGACCCGGGCCCCACGGAGGCAGCACACTTCCCTACGGCTTGGGTCCGGTCTGCAAACGGGGCCCTCTGTTCCTGTGAGAAGGCAGTCTACTGCCACAACCACCCTTCTTTCTTTCCTGGCAGAGGCAGTCAGATTGCGCAGATTCGACCGCCTTGCTCTTGGTAACCTCTTTGGGGAACCTTACCCCTGCCTCCCCACTTATCTCCCCTTCAATGTCTAATGCTGCAAACCTATTGCTTAGGGGGACCCAGGGACAGGGGGCAGGCAGAGTAGAGGTTCGCCCATGACTCCTAGTAGGGACCCTCTCCCAACCCTCCCCACTCTCCAGGTCCCTTCCCTCTGCTTGACAGGGCAGGGGATCGGACCCCACCACTGGGGGATCTCCCCGGCGCCTTTCCCTCTGGCACGCCAGGGAGTTACTCCAGCAGTCAATCTCCCTCTTGCAGTCCCTGATGTCCCTCAGTCTCTCAACCTCCTCTTTCAGCTCAGCCACCATGGTGAGCAGATCTTCCACCATCTCGCACCTCACACAGGTGGAATGTCTGCCACCCTCCCCCGGCAGCAGCAGACTCATGGTCTGTCCCATGCCAGTTCCAATCTGGGTCTGTATGGCTCTTGTGATGAAATTCACGTAGCAAGGAAGTGCTAGCTGGTTTTTGTGTTGCATATGGTCATAGATCTCTGTGATACTCAGAATAGCCTTTATAGTGACACTTATGTTAACTTAGAGATATTTCTCTCCGTCAGATGCAAGCCAAACTTTTAATAAGATAAAAAACCCTGTAAAATTATATAAAAATATTTCTGGCTTGAGTAATTTGATGCACAGCCAAACAAAACACTGGAGACTGCATTGTAAGGAACGTCTTTTATTTTTGGCAGCATAGATGAGCTAGCCGACCTAATAGAAAATAACTATCTCTAATATCTTTGATTAAAATTCCTTAACTTTTGGCATGTGTTTATAAAAATATTGAACTTTCAGCTTATACTTTACAACATCCTTGACAAAAAGTTCTGCAAATATGACTTTTCTCTGAATTAGAGTTATTCTAAAAGATAGAGACATAACTGCCTTTGGTGGCCAAAACAAAGACTAAAGTAAATAGTGGTTGAAGAGAGAGTTTCATATATGAATACTAAAAAGGAGTAAAAAGACATTTTCTTCAGTGGTAATATTCAATCTAATCTTCTTTTTATGTTGTGATTAGAAACTACATTTTGTTTGATGTGTTTTACAATAATAAGTTTTTTGTATATGTCTTACTGCAATACTTGTAAATATCTGCATGAAAGGTATGACCTTAAAAAGGAGGCATGAGGGACAAAATAGCTGAATTGTTAGCGGACCAATAATTGTTTTAGAGAAATATCAACAGAGCCTGCTTGTTTACACTACAGCTGTTCCGGGAGAGGTAAACAGAAGTAGTCTTCACTGCAGTTCGGAGGGATTATTCTAATGAATTACTCACATGCCTCACATTGCTTGGTTTGCTGTGGGTTGGTGCCAAATCCTAATCCAGTAGCACACTGCACGGTGACCAGGTTAAACTGCGTTTATGTGAAATAAAGATAGTTCCAAATCTGATGACAGTTCTTTTCTCAGTCTGTGTATTCGACCAATAACTAAGTTCATTATGTACAGAGAAAAACAGCAGTACGTTCACACAGAGTTCTATGAATATATAGCATCCATCTGGTAATAGAAATTATAAGGGCATTTACCATTTGAAAAATGGAGATTGGAGGACCCCATTATGTCGAAGTTGCACAGACCCAGCATCCTTCTGCTAAAGACTTCACTGTCTAACTAGGCAGGGTAGATGGAGAGTGGGAGAGAAAGTGGAATGGTGCGCACGTGTTCAGACAGAAGAAGGAGGGTTAGGACCCATAGAGTCCTTCTCACAGTAATTGTCTGATCCTGTAGACCACTCTGCTCTGTCTCTCAGATTGCATAACTCGCTTTTTCTGCTCTGCAAAGTCCTTCTATGTGATAAACATTTTACATACACCTGAAAGTGTAACCCAGTAGGTCAGGCATCACTTTGTTAGTATTCCAGCAATTATTGTTTATTTAGTAGCTGGACATAACTATAATGACTTCTGGCCTATCTTATTGCTTGAAGATTAACTTATGACCTAAAATGAGTCACTTAGTCATGCTACAAACTATGGGGATCATCTTATTTGGCTGAATTACCTGTAACATTCTTTTTAGGTGAGTTTTTATTTTAAAACAGGCATCATGAGAAATTGTTTTACATGGTGTCAAAGACTCCTAGTGCTCCCTGCTGACTTCCCCAAAGTGTCACTAGCAGCTGAGTTCAGAGAAAAGAGTCCAGGCTTACAGGCTCTGTTGCTGCATTGTTTCTTTGTCTACCAAATATCCGACAGCCACTAGCCTGCAATTCTCCCTGCTTATGTTCATTCACTTTCCTGTCATTATTCAGTTCAACAACCCTCCAGAAACTCCACGTGGCTTCAGACTCCTGTACCAGCTCACTTTTCCCTCTCTTAGATTTGCATTAGGCAAAGCGGAGATACTATATAATTTCCTCTGACTATCAAATTAAGCCTCGAATCTCATGAGAACTCCAATTCCAAGATTATACACGTTAAATATAAGGCCTCACTTGTAGGATTAAACTCTCTAGAAAGCAGAAATCATACAGCACCATATGAGAGACTTTCCTCACCCGTGATACATGGGCCAAATGTCAGGACCATGACCTACCTGTGTAGGGAATACTGTTATTTATATTCTTTACTCCTGTACAAGTAGTCAGATATGACTAGTCACAACTGTGTCTGTGTACACCAACTGCTGTCTGAATAGCAACAGGAACCACAGAATCACAGAATCACAGAATGTTAGAGATTGGAAAGGACCTCGAAAGATCATCTAGTCCAATCCCCCTGCTGAAGAAGGAACACCTAGAGCAGATTGCACAGGAACGCATCCAGGCGGGTTTTGAATGTCTCCAGAGAAGGAGACTCCGCAACCTCTCTGGGCAGCCTGTTCCAGTGCTCTGTCACCCTCACCGTGAAGAAATTTCTCCGCATATTTAAGCGGAACCTCCTATGTTCCAGCTTGCACCCATTGCCCCTTGTCCTGTCACTGGATGTCACAGCGAAGAGCCTGGCTCCATCCTCCTGACACCCACCCTTTACATATTTATAAACATTAATGAGGTCACCCCTCAGTCTCCTCTTCTCTAAGCTGAAGAGACCCAGCTCCCTCAGCCTTTCCTCATAAGGGAGATGCTCCACTCCCTTCATCATCTTGGTACTCCCTTAATCATCTTGGTAAAAGAACATCCCGTTATTTGTACATAATACATGTAGGATCTTTCAATCTCTTCTGTACCTCTGCGCCTCTGTTAGGAGTTGCCACTTGGTATATACAAGCAAGAAATTGACAGCTTTCTTTGTGATCACTCAGATTTTACAAGCTGTGCAATAAACGTAAACTAGATGTGCTGAAGTTCTTGGAATTTATTTGGCTACCCATAAAAGTGTAGACTTTATCCTGTTTCCTATGACATTTCACTAAAATGTTTCTGTCTGAGGCCATTATGGGATGGGTGTTGTAACTGATATGAAGTGTGTGCTTTGCATTTTAATTTCTAATTAATGACAATCTTATCACCGTAGGTACTCTATATTGGGTTCTATAAGCTGGTGCAGTAGTAAGAGTTCAGTTAGAGAAGGGAGAGTTAGAAAGAGAATCCAATCCATCTAGTCTCCTTGAAATAATATGCCACCTACTTTTGTACATTTGGATCTGCTTGTTGTTAACTTATTAATCAGTCAGTTTCTTACTGATTCATGCACCAAGATCCTCCATTGCTTTTGCACTACACTAGGCACAAAATGTTTTTCCAGGTATTTTGCCTTTCTGTTTTTGAAGGACATCTCTTCCCTTGATGTTGGCAGTGTGAACTGTCTGACAGCGGTAGCATTCATCAACATTATCCTTTAGAACCTGCACATTTGGATGGAGCCAATAGTTACTCCTCAAGCTCTGATAGAAGTGTTTCTAAAGCTAAAACACTTTCATGGCACTTCCAATTTTCTGTGTCCTAGAAAAAGTGACTGAAATCCTGCACATGGCTGAAACAGCTCAAATTCTACTTCTCCTCTTTCGCCGGTGTTTATTATTTATCATCGTCTTCACAAAAGCAGGTCAATACGTTGTCATATTTGGACACAACTTTCAAGTAGCACTAAATGTTAAAAAGAGAGTTATTATAAAACAAACCACATCTGAAACTATGTCCTTCTGGTTTCTGGGTTTTAAAAAAAATGAAGGCCAAAAATATAGGTGGTCTGAATAGCTTTGGAAATAGGTTGAAGATTCTGGATTATTAGGTACTCTAGGTAAAATGGACATTTTAATACTCATCTTATGATTTTTCTCCAAATAAATCTCCTTTGTTTAAATTGGCCCTGGTTTGTATTTTTAAAAAAGAAACAAATGCAATTCCACGTTAGTAGAAAGACATATCCAGAAGACATATCCATATATATGCTGAACATCACTCATGTTGGTAAGTAGACTGACTTTGTCTGGAATTGTGATGTAGGCAAAGTTACACAAGTGTATAGGGATGTGTCTTACCAGATTGGGAATACCTCTATGTGTTGTCCTGACTCTACACTAAAGTCAAACCCATCAGCTCTTCCCCATACATCTCCAGCGGCCCCTTGTTTGAAGGAAGTGGGCCATTCAGCCAAGACAATGCTCATTTGGAAAGCTGAAATATAGATAATGCGAGTGTGGTGTATTGTCTGTATAGCAAGACTCAGAACTTACTAACATTAACCACTTGATATTAGCCAGTTTATTCCCAGCAGAGTGACACGTGTGGTATCACAGAGTCAGCAGCACACAGCTGTGTTTTAGCCCTGAGCTAATTTCTTGAACAATAAACAGAACTCAAGGGCTCTCGAGTTTTCTTTCATTGTTATCACTACTTTTTGTTCAGGGTGTTACAGAAATCTGAGCTGTGCTATATTTCAGTATCCACATACATCACAGTTCTACTTTGTACATTTGTTTAAAGGGTTCTGTTTGAATCACAGTGAACCTCAAAAGTTGTCACAGATAATGGACCGATAATCCCCCAGGTGCTCTGGGAATATCATTAGGGAACTGTCCAGCAAAAACTTCTCCTTTGAAGAGTGTGTTCCAGTATTATGCCCCTTTCAATGGTGTTACCTGCTGCAGAGAACAAGCTAGGAACAGGTAATAGGTGTGCTCTGGGAGACAGTGTGACTGCCTGTTTTAGTTTATGTATTCCTCTCTCTGCCTGATTCTGCCAGAAACATTTGTTTTTTAGGTCAATAAATAGGAGTAGATTTGGTTCTTAAAGATAACTAAGATGGTAGTGGATACACAAGGAGAAAGATACCTCTCTTCCATTTATCTCACCAATGGCATCCACTGCCTGCCTACAAAGTGCAGTGGGTATTGATGCATACTAGACTGAAAGTAGGAAAGACAGGAAGGCCATAAGCTTGGCCCTCAGCTCAAATATTTAAAACTCCCTTTCTCCATGTGTTCTTCTGGTCTTCCTTGGTCTGGGATTTCTCTCTTCTAATTCAAAATTATTTCATAATTTGTTGGTGAATGTTTTTGTTGTATAAAAGGCCTACCCATCCGTCTACCTAAACATGAGAAGAGAGACATCGAAGAGAGACTTTCAATATTATTCAGTTTTATGTGTGGAGTTCTTTGCAAGCAGTTGAACATCAGTTGGACATTTTGCTACAAAATATATTTATTTTGCTTTTTTTTTTCCCTTTTTGAGAGAGAGAAGAGATATGTATGTAGTGGAAATTATCTTTTTATCCAAGCTTTCCTCTGGTATCACTTTTATTCTTCCATTCTTTTGCCATTTTATTTCTGTTATTAGTGGCCCTGCTTAGTCAGGTGCTAACTGCTTCTGTCTACTCCATCACCTGAAATGAGACCCAGCATTAACATCCTGTTAGATGCTTTGCATGGATGCCTAGAGATGAGCAACAGCAATGGCTGGAAGAGTACACAGACGGTTCTCCACTGTGCTTATGTAATTGCCTGGATCTTGATTTAAGATTTGCCTGCTGCCAGAAATGAATTATGCCACAGAATTTGTGTTTGTCACGTTTGAACTCTGGGATACCATTAGTGATGATTTGTGTCAGATTGCATTAAAATTATGCATGAAAAATATAAATAATCTGCAAAGCAATTACAGGCTTACAGTCCCAGGCCATTTTTTGGTCATCTCAAACTCTCCCTCTTTGAATGAGAGCTTAACATACGGAAAAAAAAATCTAAAGCAGGTCCCTAAAGCTGCTTTCAGGATTTTATTCGTTTATTTATTTTTCAAAAATGGGCAACTGTTTTTGGTGCTCATGGTGCTCATGTCTTATCTACAAGCAAAGAAATTTGGTTTCCCAGCACCGTAGAAAATCTGGGCTGGAAAGAACCTGAAAATTCCTCCTTGAAGCTCAGCATATTTGAAATGTGACTCTTACTGGAAGTGGGAATAGCCAGCACTTCAGAGCACTATGAACCTGAATGGCTCATTGGTATGCTTTATTTCTGTGATGCATTTAAATCACTAGAAGTATGACTGCTGGCCATGATTTGAACCAGGTACAATGTGGGCAAATATTATACAAATTTCCCTACACAAGATCTGCTACTGCATCTCAGTTTGAATTTGTAGATCTGCCAAGTTTCACTCATTTGGAGAGAGGCTTCCTCATTTGGGATTAATTTTAAGAGTCTTTTAAAATGTATCTCTGCCTGTGATGAAACATTTTGCTGTGTGTGAATGAGATGTATAAAATCTTATTCTAAAGGCCAAATTCGTCTCTGGTGTAACTATTGGGGAATTCCCACGATGCTTTGAAATCTTCTTCATTCAGATGATCACAGCTCAAGGAGCCTGAATACTCCTTCAATTTGATCCCTCTGCATTTTGCACTGAGTGCCAGTCATACATTGGTTTTCTGATGTGTTCATATGGAGTGAGAGATGAGGTTTTCATTTTCATTTTAGTCTAAGCCAGAAATAAAACTGTACTGATGAAGTGAATGTGACATATAGCTTAACTATACATGCGTACGAATAATATACACTTTACAACATATAAAAATACATATAGAATTGTAAACTTCTCTTTTTAAAATTTCTGTCTCCAAAGTAAACATATTAAGAAATTAGCTGGTGAAAGAAGCTGCCCCCATTGTAAAGCTGTTATATTATTATAACTAAGACATCTACCTGCCTTTTTGAACACGATAAACAACAAACAACAAAACAAAACAGAAAGCAAAAATTCAAAACCAAGCCCTGAACTGCTCATATGAGCTGATAATATCATTCAGGACTAAAGGTTCCTTTTGTCTTCTGTGTGATACTGAAAAACTCTCAGACTGATAAAATCAGCAAGGACGGGGCAATTGTCATTGCTCATTTTATGACCTCGGGCATTGCTCCAGTGCCTCAGTCTGCCTTGGCACCATTAGTCCCTAGACTGCTTCTGCTGATCTTAAAGAGGCTTTTGTTGGTAATCAGTACAGACTCCAGAATCCCAGGACACCACTGCTAGTTATGCTGAGCTAAAATCATAAGGAGTGCAAGCAATAACAAGCACCAAGGCCCATGCTGACCCTTAGCAGCTGTTTATATGCAATCATAAGCTAGCAAATGACTTTCCAAATGAAAAGGCATGTTTTTGGAGCTGATAATAAATCAATCTTTAAAGAACGAGAAATACTTATTAGTTTTATTCTCTGCTAGGTTGTAAAAAAAACAAATAAGAACCCCTGCCTTAAAGCCAGACGGCTTTCACATATACAGGGAGATTTAAAGGGGTTGCACATCAAAAGGGGGGACATTTAATGGTGCTCACATGACAGAAGAACACTACGGCATTTCTGGAAGTGATACACTCCAGCTTAATGAAAGGTAACTTTCAGAAAATCAGCTAAATTCCCATCAAATCTCTCGTAATTAGTAAAATTATAATGTATATGTACTTAGTGGGGAAAAGGAATAATAAACAACACAATTCTGATAGTGTGAATTTCAGTATCACGGATAATGTGGTGTGGCAGTTCTTACTTCAAATAGTTTGAAGGTAATTAATAACAGAGGAAGCTTTTAAAAAGGCAGACAAGAGAAGGCAGCAGCACCCTGCGTAAAGAGGGAATGCGCTCCCCCAGTGCTCTGAACCCCATGCAGCCTCACTCCATGTCCTCAGGGCAGCCTTGGTGGGAAGTCAGTGCCCATGCCTTGCCCTGATGGCATGGCTGCTGGCAGGGCCATGGCCTCCTTCTGCAGCCGATGTACCTCTGGTGGGAGGAGCTGGGGGACACACACCTGCAGCATTCACCTGGTAGAATCAGGGGTCTACATCTGAGCTGGCCAGGTTTTCAAAGAACAATTTTTCTAATTCTTAAGAAGACCTGTATAATAGTTTAACTGAGCTACACCACAGCAGTACAGTCTTTCTGCTGACCTTGAAGGAAGCTGACAATTGCTGTTCCAGGTATAGATGTTTGCATGGCAGGCGTCTTAAGATTAAGACAACCAAAAACCATGTAAGAGTCATCCTCATATTTTCCTTTTCTTGGTTATGGATCCTGGGTGAACGTTGTTGGGAACATTATAGCAGGGTGAGCATTATCTTGTTTGTATCTATGGTGTTGTTTTGAACTTCTGCAGGGGACTACCACATCCCTCTGATGTTTTCTTTGTAACATACTGACTACTGCAAGATTGGCACAATGCAATATTAATAGAATAAATCTGGGTTGAATTCCTTTAAAGTCAATGTTCTTGTAAATCCAATAAATATTTAGATATTGACTTGCTCATAACCATCTGCAGGATTTTAAAATCTGAAGTTTATTTTAGTCTTATAATTAATAAACAAATGTCCTCAGATTTAAAAATGTTAAGGACATAATTAGCTACACTATATTTCTATGATGCCATCTCTAGAAGTATATTAAAGTGCTTTGAAAGTGGCCTGATCCCTCACTATAATGCCTTAAGTAAGAGGCAAGTTTTTTATTGTCATTCTACACAGAAATGGAACAAATTATTGAGATGGATAGGCCAAATATTGAAGTGCTTGGTTGTGTGCTAAGAAACTTTCTTGTGTTGACTGTAGGACATAAGGGAGAAGATGCACTGCGGTGGCAGCAGGGCAGGAGCAGTAGTGTAGTTTGTAGGTCCTACCTCAGGGCCATGTGCATACAGCCCATGCTGCAGCTGCAGTCAGTCTGTGCATGCACAAGCTTCTTTAGAGATGGGTTAGCATGTGTTTTCAGAAGGTTATCTAGGAAAGCAGCCGTGAAATGTACGCTTGCCTGAAATGGCTGACAAGAGGAAGAGGTAAGGAGGAGGCAGGGAGCACCACTGGTGTTTCCAGTGGACACATTTATTTTCTTCCTGGCAGAATTTGCTGTGGGTACTGTCAGGTGCCCAGTAACAATTAGGATATGCTAATTGCTGAACAAAGTATACTAATGATCAGATGAAGCTAATAAGATCGGCAGGAGGACAGTTACCCTTAGAGTTGAGTAGAAAAATAATGTTTTGAGCAAAAAACACTAAGAAAGTGAAGGTATGGGGATGTGCCCAGATGACATCTCTGAAGGCCTTTGCTCACAAAAGCAAGATTGTAATTTAGGGTTACATGTGTGGGAGGTGCTTGTGCTGCTCTCTGTGGTAACCAGAATCTGATCTGGAGTCTGCCTGTAGAATAGACATATTGTCTCTGATGGGAATGGGGTACCCTCATCCACCCAGTGTGACTGGCTAGGAAAAGTCAGACATGTTGTAGGAGCCTGTAATTTGTTATTACTATGGAACCATTCAGGAAACAAAATGCCATGTGGCTTATTCCAAACTTTGATGTTACTGTACGTGTGTGATGGAGGCATGCAGGCAACTGGAGGGACTGAGCTCTACCAGCGTAGAAGAAAAAATGAATGTTCTTTATGACCTTTCCAAATACCTATGGCCAGTTAGACTGCAGGCTCCTGTTGGTAGTAAGGACAGATTTGTTAAGTACAAATAGGTAAGCCAATTAAGAGAGCCAACTTTGATGTTAGCTATTGATACTGTCTTCATAAAAACTCCAAGCCAAACAAAATAACCTGTGAATTGTGATAGTTTATATTTGGGTGTACCTGAAAAAAAAAAAAAAAGAAAATATCTTCTTTTTTTTTTTACTTTGTCAATTTTTCTACGTTTTGTAGAATTAACTGCAAAATTAAAGGTTTACTGTAGGACCTGTGAAATGAGGCCATTTTGTAGGATCATTGAGGATTCAGGAAGCTGCCCTTGGGGTTCATGTTTTAAATCTCTCTTACCCCTTGTGAAAGCATCTGCACATTACGCTCCACCAAATTCCCATTCATAGTTTCTGATTTTGCCTTCAGAAGTGTCTATGGTCCAAGCAAAACATGCAGTGCTTGGTTAGACCGTCCGGGCAGAAAATAAGGATTTTTCAGAATGCATACACATATTTCTGCCTAGTTCCAGAACCACTCAGGACATCTGCAAACTTTTCTGTTTGTCTGGAGAGATTCCCAGAGCCCAGAATTGTGCCCCTCTACATTTTCAGACCTGTCTTACCCTTGTCAGGTTTATCAGTTAATATAACGCTTCCATTTCACTCCTATAAGCAGGCAGAAACTGGCATTTCTCTCTCTCCCCCATTCCTTTTAGCATTTGACCTATCTGTTAGCTACCTTACAGGTCTCTTGGAGCGAGCTTTTAACAAAAGTGAGTGGGAGCTACAGCTTTCTTTTCAAAACCATCTGGAAGAGGAAATGGTAGAAGTCTGATTTTGAAATAGTGTTTAAGTGAGAACCAACAAAATTGGATTAACCTTGTCCTCTGCCTCTGGGAGAATCCACTTCTCAGAAAAATACCCCAGTCACCAAATTACACAGCTGGGAAAAGCAATCACCATCCCACGACTTGAGCAAACTTTTTCTCAGCAAGTGAGAGGGAATATGTTTGTACTGAAGTATTAGAGAGCTTCTCTGGAGAGAAAGAAACACCAGTGTGTGCTTCAATACACACGTGTGACCTTTACAGCAGGCTCCCCCATAGGACCTGTAGATAAGCTCATGCATTCTGTATCCCACCCTGGAGTTGGGGCCTAAAATTTAAACATTGTGATGCCAAAAAAGCCATTACTGGTTCTGGCCTCATATATTTTAACAGTACAAGATCTGTTGCAAGTGGATATGGCTTTTGGCCCTGAAATTTCCTTAGCTGTTTTTAAATACCACCTTCTGGGACGGAGTTGCATTTATATTCCTTGCGTGTTTCCCTCTGGGTTTTATATTAGGTTTTAAGCTATTCCTGGTGAGGACTATGAATTGATAAATGTTTGTGAAGTGCCTAGTGTGTTGATTATCCAAGGACCTGCACTATCGGGCACTGAATCTTGACGGACTAGCTGACAAACTGCAGCCTCCTCCCAGCTGAGGAATTAGAGACTCTTGCAAGATATGTAGAATTGCTTATGGTCCAAGGGGCAGTGACGACTTCAGTGGCATGAACAGTGAGTTTTCAGGCTGGGCATCTTCTTATTTATATTTTTTCAAGGTAGATTTTCAGCTACTAAGGTTTTTCCCTGTTTTCTCTTTATTTTGTTTGTAGAAATCAAGCAGCTGTGAAATTGCTCTCTATTTGCTGCCAGAGGATGACAAAGTGAGGATCTAGATGAAGTAAATGTAAGAATTCAGTAGCTTAGTGCTAATACAAATATTAGCAAATAAAATATGTATCCCTGCCACTAAGACCTTGCCCTTGGATAGCGTGTTTCATTTGGGGAAGCTGTGGTGTGGTTTAAGTGGTCATGGATAACGGATGACCTGTGAATTGCAATAATGTGTTTAACTGGCGTGTGTTGGGTACAGGCTCACCAGCCGTGTGTGAGAGTTACAGGGAGGTGGCTTTGCAGGGGAGGAGAAGGAGCCAAGCACTCCACTGTAATGCTCTCATCCTGAGACCGAGGGCAGGCTGCCTCCACAGGGACGATCCTACCTTCTTTTGTGACAACACTGGTACCAGAAATGGTGCCAGAAGCTGCATCATTCCTTCTTCAGACATTGAACTTCCTTGCTTTCTTGGCCAGTTATGCTCATAAGTACAGATGCTGAGGTAGACCAAGGAGAGGTTAAACAACTTTCAGGAAGTCAAGAGCAAAGGAAAAATGAACATAACCTATATAGGTTATTTTATATTATGTTAGGTCTTTTTATTCCCATTCCTAATTTTATGTAGGTGTTGATCACTGTTCTCTACTGCATTCAGTTCTGATCTTTTCCTCATAAAGAAATGAACTAAGTGAATGAGGTTGCAGACAAATTTTAAAATATTAAAAGCTG
>VXAV01004727.1:18157-37706 GCA_013399715.1 Alectura lathami
GCACAAAAAAAAAAGAGAGAAAGGATTATTTGTTTTTTTTTTTTTTTTTTTTTTTTTTTGAACTAGGATATCACTGATACTTGCTATCAGCTGTAGACTAATATTTACTGGATAAGCAGACATGTCTCCCTGGATAGTGCCTCCAGCCAGCTGTTGTGATGTGCACCAGATTTTTTTATCTACTCAAGTGTATTCCTGCCTTTGGTTCACTATATCATGAGCCCACGACTTTTAACACACCTGGCTGATCAGAGCTGGGACAACATGCATGTGCTGAATGGTTGTGTTTAAAATAATAACAATGATTTGGTGCTTACCTTTTCTTTGAATAGTCATGAGGACTTTGCTGCTTTCCCTACATGGACAACTACCGTGGTACCCTGAAACCAAGTATTCTTGTCAGCGTGGTGGTGCTAACAAACCTTTTCTTTGTCTGGACATGAAATCATGACCATTTATTTGACAAAGAGGACCTGGCTAGTTCTCCTTGAAGAATCATGGCATCTAAAAAAGATGTAATTCCTACTTTGTGGTCATTAGATTGAAACATGAAAGAAGAGGATATAATTTACTGGGCACTGAATTAGGCTAAAACTAGAACACCAGTTCAGCTCTCTAAACACAGGCTGGTGGCTGTCACTGGTCAATAATGATTAAAAGCTGTTTTTATTTTCTTCAGCTGAACAAAAGCATTCACTGTAAAGGCTGATATTTCCTGTTAGAGGAGGATCTTTTACTTAATTTACTTAATCCATTACAGATGAGTATCTTCTAATTATCTCACTTCAATTTAAAGGAAGTTAAAATACTTTTTAATCAGTATTATCATAGTGTGTAAATTTAAACATTTTTTTTTGTCTTTCTGGTTATATATCAGTCCTGGCAATCACGTGGGAAAGTTCAGTTGTCTTTTTTTTCCACTGAAATGTCAACCTACATTCTTCCCCCTTGGTGCACTAATAACGTTTCTGTGGGGTTTTCTCCAGGGAGGGAGAGGTATTTGAGTTGTGTTTGGCTGCTGCATTACAGGCATATGTTTTCCACTGACACTAGAATGCAAAAGTTTAGTTCCATTCCTCTTTAGGAATTGTTTCTTAAGGTTATTATCTATTGTATATGGCAGTTGCTTGTTACATGTTTTTTGCCTTGTAGGTACAACTTCTTCGTAAATCATTGCTCAGTCAGCAGGAGGAACACACTAGGATAGCTTTGTTGGAACAACAGGTATGCAATTACTGAGCTGATTCTTCAAGAATCAGATACTTAAATTGTATACTATGCACAGACTTTCTAGAATAACTTTTCAAATTTAAGAATAAGTAGTATGTTAAATAAAGTAATAAATATTAATACACAACTCTGGATGATTCCTGGGTGCTTCTAGAAATCCTGATATTTTTCAGAGGAAATCTGCAACCTTTTACAGGTAAGAGGCTGTAACTAAGCCTAGTGTTCCTTTCTACACCATTACTCGTTCAACTAAGTAGAAACTGTACAGCCTTGAATTAGGTCTGGGAAACATCCTAAAACCAATCAGCTCATTGAAATTTGTAACATACTCGTGATAAAGTTGTGCAAATAACAGCATTGCCATCTGCTCCATCTTACTGATTCTGTCCAAGTACATTTTTAGAGACCTAACTGATGTCCTTGGGGAAAACGTTATTTCACATTTAAGTTTTGGTATCGTGTTGCCTGTAGTTTCTTTTCAAATTGCTATAAGAAAGATTGTGGAGTAGAAACTGGCACTTCTTTTGGGAACTTGTGCTACATGCTTTTCTATAAAATCTTCAGTTTAAAACAGCAAGACAGCTGAAATATCCTCCAGTGAAAATCACCTCACTCTGCTGATTTTCATAACTGGTCACATAAATTTCACTGAAATGAAAGTAGCAAATGGTTTTATCACAATTAATGATATGATTGCAAGTAAAACTTGCTTCAAATATACAAAGAGGAAAAAATATAAGGGGAAAAAATCCTCCTCTTTCCACTATTTACTTAATTCTTCTTTTAATTCTTTTACTGTTCCTTTTTTGGGGGGTGCCAGATCCAGATGTGCACCACAGACTTTGACAATGAAAAGCTTGACCGCCAGAACTTGCAGCATCAGTTAAACAGAGTCCTCAAGGAACTGCGCAAGGCCAGGGAGCAGATAACCCGTCTGGAACCTCTGGTACGTACCAAACAACCTGCAGATGAGGTCAGGGATTCTGTGTAGATGAACAGCTTTGGAGTGTGATGAGCCTTCTGCTAACGTCATCAGGTATTTTCTGTAAGTGCTTACATCCTTGGGTGTGTAGCCCCATGGTGCAGAACCGTATGTTAGCTAGCTAGGTATCACTTTTCTCTATAGCACCATGGAGAACTTGTACTGCAGAAGGAGATCCACTATGGTAAAGTTCCTCAGAGAACATAACAGTATTTTGTATCCCAATGTGTATGTAGTTTTGCACAACAACAAAGCTGTCGCATGCTTCTGCTCAAACTTGCTGCTAGTGAACAAGACGCTGCCCTTAAATGTAGAAGTTGAATCTCTCCCCATGACCACATCCTATTATCCCTATTATATATGATAGGTGGATCACTAAAAGCTGAGTTTTCATTTCCAAAAAGATCTGCCTACAACCAAAACCAACATTTGTATGGTGGAAGGCATGGTTTGTTTGCTGCTTGTACACTAAGCCCAAAGAAAGCCACCTAGATTTGACCATTAGATTCAACAGAAATCTTTAAGGAGGGAAGAAATATCAAGCAAGTCATTGATCTCTTTTGCTTTGTATCCAGGATTGCCCTGGTCTTGAGCATAAATGTTTTGACTGTTGTTGCTTCTGGAACCCTATGATATGGTGTCTTGTAAGATTGTGATAGCCGAATAGAATCGTCAAGACTCCAGTTCTGGACTTAAATGAGGTTCAGAACAAATCAGATGCCTGTATCCTTCATTAGATCTGAGGCTGCTGTTCTTCTTACAGAGAAGATGAATCCAAAAGCTCCCAACAAGCTGCAGAGTATAGGAATTCTTCTGGCTGCCAAATTGTTCTCCCTCTTGGTTGTATGCAACTTTCTCAAAGATGGAATGGATCTTGAGACACTGCTCTTCATGTGTTCTTGCCCCTGTGAGGGCCTCACTAACTAGGGTTGTAGTTGCCGCTGCTGCCAGCAGAGGCCACTAGAAAATCTTCTGTCTGGGGAAGCCGCAGCTGCTCAGCTGAAGTTCCAGGGGAGCAGCAGTGTTGGGCTTCCCTATGCTGAGACGTTGGATGGCCAGCTGCCAGACAGAACCAGGTACTGTTGTCGGTTAAGGGAAACCATCCAGCATGGAAGGTGTGTCCATGTCAGCTGGAGAAGGCAGAGTCTGGGGAGGTAACTAGGCCAAGGCATCATCCTATGTAGACGGGATTGGTGTATTTGAATAAGGGGAGGGTAGTATACGAGTGGCCTGGAAGATGACTGGGGAAGGACTCCTTACAAAGTTCTTCCCCCACCCTCCAAAAAGACTCCCGCAGCCTTTCCTATGTAGACAAAAATGCATTATAGTACCTCTGTGCAGTTCCAACACTTCTGCAAAGCATGCTCAACTCTTTGGTATTTAGGGTGCAGAAATTTTGCTATTTTTTATTAGGCTGTGTATGAAAGTTGTAAGATGCCCAAGCTGCTGCAGATCAGCAGTGATGATATGGGAGTTTGAGGCTTGCTGCCATAACTTTCACCATGGCTTTTTGTTACCATACTCCATGAATAAACTGTGTGCCAATTACAGTTTAAAGTGGCAGGAAACACACCCTCCTTCATGAAGAAGGTTCATGAAGGAGAGAAATTACTTCAAAGTAGGAATATGCACTAAATACTGCCATAAGATGCGTGCAATCTATCTTATTTGTATCAAACACTGTAGGAAGCCTGCTTTAAACAGGCTGCAGAAAAGCTATCTGCAAAATAGCGATCTGCAATCTAATTTAAATAAGGTATTAAAATTCTACAACAGGCACATTGTCCCCTCTAACTAATGCAAGAAGAAAAATGCAGTTAGCTATCTTTAAATTCTCTCCTTAGTGCTGTAACACATGATTTGTGTGCCATCAAACTTTTTTTTTCCTATATCTGTATGATCAGAACCCTATTTGATGCATGTCCCAGTCCCTCACTAAAGCTTATTTTCCAGAAGCTCCAGGAGTCTGGACGTATGGAACCACAAGAGGATTTGCAAGCTGCATTTGAAGAGAAGATGACAGTGTATGACAGAAGTCCTTCCCCAAAACATTCAAATCTCCTTGATGAAAGCTTTCTTGAATGCCCCAGATGTAAAGTGCAGTATCCTACAAGCCACCATAGAGAATTGCTAGCGCATATTGACTTCTGTACAGCTTAAGCTCCAAATGGACTTATTATATTTGCTCTTTATACACTGCTAATATACTGCTTACAAATGCAAAATATTTTTGTAAAACTTTTCTCTTAAGGTTGTATGAAGGACTATAACTTTATTCCAGTTCAAAATCATAGTAATTTATTTGGCCTCAATATTTCACCTGGCATTTGTGAAATGGCTGCTGCATGGAGATGTGTGGAATTAGGAATATGTTCAAACAGTAAACTACTGACTTATTTTTTTTGCACTATTAAAAATGAGACCAGTTAAAACACACCTATTGCATTAGACTAATATTTGGCATATCCAGTTCTGAAACAGGCAGAGAACTTTCCAAATGCTTATCAATTCACAGTCCAGCATTTTTTCCCTCTGGACTCTACTGTAAACATAGGTTTGTTGCTAACATTTTCCTTCTTGCACCTGTAGTGAAGTCCAGCAACTAACTCTTTTCACAAGAATGATTAAACTGAAGAATTCTTAGAAGGCACAAGTCAAGATAAACTTTTATAGTTGTATGGTTTGCTGAGGGCAGCAAATTACCCACACTCAGTCAGACTCTAAGGTAAATCTTTCTCTGGTATACTGATTTGAACTTCTAGCCCCAGTCAGCTTTTTTCATCACAGCTTGCTGTAAAGTTTTGTGCATCTAACCCATACTGTTCTCCCTACTCTAATGGTTACACCTGACTTTTAAATATAGAGGTGTTTTCCAAGTTTTTTCCAATTACTATTATTGGATGATATTGTTGATAAAAGCAGGTGTTTGAGACAACAAATGTATTCCCATGCTTCAATTTTACTGACTGTCAGGCTAATCTTTAATGGTTTGGCTAGAAAGCCTACTACTGCTATTTAGCAGAGATATGATGAACTAACAAGTAAAGCAAATGGTGCTTCAGAATCCTAAGGTTTTGTCATGATGGAAATTCCCTTATTTCCTGTCCTTCTAACTACCTTTTAAACTGAGGATAACTATGCTTTTCATTCCTGCCTAATGACTAATCTCTTATTAAACTACTTTTGGAAGTTCAGGTTGGTTGTCTTTTACAACATTAATCAGCTAGTATTTTATTCCCAGCTGTATATTCAGCATGGTTTCTGCAAGAAGAAATTCTGATCTTTTATGTATTATAGATGAAATAAGTTTGCCTGCTGCAGGTCAGCAGTCTTCTCTGTGGTTATTCTGAGGCTTTCTTAAATTAGCCTAAAATGCTTTCTCATTAGAAGCTGGTGCTGTAGAGGAGGACTGAAAGGCAGCAGCTCATTAAGTGCTCAGTTATTTAGTATTCAAGAGGGGTGATTCAGATGAAGTTGATAAATTGATAGCCTTTAAATTTTGTTTATTCTGACACCCCTTCTGAACTTCAGCAATGGATTTAGGCCTACCTAACCACAAAAAAATAATTGTACTGATAAATTTATACACCATTGGTGTTTGAAAAACAGCAGAATGACATTCTTGTGTGAAAAGTCCTGCTTTGATGGCACAATGGCAGATAGGTCACCACTTATGTGAATAAAACCAGCCATTGAATGGAACTCCAACTCTTCCACAAAGCATGCAAGTTGTAGTTCTGCTTTGTTTTTCACTTGCTTCTTTTTCACTGTTTAGAAGTGCAAAAAGAGACTGAAATTTACTTTTTATCCTGAAAGTAAATGGACAAGAAAAAGGTCTGCTGCTTCTCTCTCTTGTTAGATCTAAGACAGGTTTGTACCTAATTTTTGCCTTAGTGCTAGGATTTAACATAAGATCATTTCTCTGTATGGCAGGAAGTAATTTTTAAAATGTGAGCATTTTGTATATTCAATTTCAGTAGTCTGTTCTCAGTTATGTCTATTTACAACGAACTATTCAAGCAACTCACTGTTCAGTTGCTTGTGCAACTTTCTTACCCTTGATTTTGATGAAAATCTTTCACGCAGTTATGTGCCCTGTGTCAATAGCTGTTCTTCAGCTGTTTAGGCAAACTATGTAATAAACCACTTTAACTCTACAAATAACATGTGGCAGGGAGGCATAGAGCCTGTTATGCTGTGAAAGAATCCTGGTGAACCATGCAAATACTTAGAGACGTCACTGTTCAGCAGATAACAGTAACATGAATGGTGCGGTGTCATCAAGACGATTGGAGGAATATTGCTCTCGTGGTATCTCTAACAAAGCAGACAGAGGTGAGAGATTACAGGTAATGACAATGTGGCAGTGCAGGAGCTCAAGGCATTTCCATTTTAAACTGCCCATCAATCTATTAGCTTCCACATCTTGTGATGTGACTGAACTGTTAAGATTACAGTAGCAGCTCTGGCTATGGTTTTATCTTAAAAATAATAAACAATTATCTCCTACAATACAAGAAAGGCGCACTATCTTGTAATACAAGGTACATTACATACAGTGGGACTATACAACTCAGAACACTATTTGTAGCAGTTCTGAGTCTTTTCCTTCCCCTAATTTGAAAAATGTGACAGAACTAGGTAGCCAAGGTTTATGTGGTCTAGCAGAGACCACGTGTTTTTTTATGAAAAATGACATTTTGTAGAGAGGGGGGAAGAAAGTCTTCCTGTGTTCAGTGAGAAGAGTAACAAGCTTAAAGTTGCAACAGGGGAAATACTGACAAGGAAAATCTTTCTGGTGGTTGGAATAGATGAGCAGTGAAACACGTTGTGTACGGAGACTGTAAGATCTCCACAGGGACAGTTACATAAAACTAAGCCATTCCTGCCGGATACTGCCTTTGGTCAGCAACAGTGGCCAGATGATTTCTCAAAGTCCTCTGCAGCCCTATGTCTAATTGTGCATATACCTGTGAATCAACACACCATAACATTTAGAAAGAGGCAGGTAACGTAATGGTTGGCCTTTCTGCACAGACTCACCATGTTATTTTACTGTATGCAAAATTAGTAGCTACCGCACAAGAAGTCAGTATAACAATTTAGCTTCACCTTGTTTCTCAACTGGAAAATTATTAGCATTGCTATGAACTTTGGCCATGATGGACAGCCATGAAGTCCCTCTTCAGAACCAGGACAGAGCGCCCCACCAGTAGGCAGGGACCTACCTTCATTTCAGTTGTCTCTCCAGCCGACTGGCAGCCTAAGTAGTATCAAACTGAGAGAGCAAGAGAAAGTGCCTCTGAACATCCTGCAAGAAACAAGTCTGAGGCCTTATCATGATGACATCCAGCTTGCTTCTTGGCAGAAATGTGGTCAGCTTTAATTTTCCTAATCTTCTCAAAAGTGGTGAACAAGCACAGTGCCTGAGCAAAAGTTCAAGTTTTATCAGCCTAACAAGTATGGTCTGGGCAGCATTATCTCATTCAATTAGAAAACTATACAGCCTAATTTAGGTGTCTGTGTGTTCTGGACATGACTTATGAGAAGCTGTAAGTCACATGTCTTTGATCATCTCATATTAAATTACAGTGTAACCAGACCCCAAACAGCCATGGGTAATGACAAACATCAACAGTGAGGGAAATAATATGATTTAGTATTACACTTGGGAAGTTAAAGGGTTTTACATCATAAGTTAAAAGAGTTATCTGTGCTTTCTTTCACTGGTGTTGCAATAATGATTTTTCTGTTTCTCCAGTCTCCCACGCTAGCTGAGCACAAACCTCGTCTTCCAATAAGGGCAGCTTTCCTTTGTTGCAGGGAGGCACTCTCTGTAGCCTCTATTTCAGAAATGCCTGAATTTCAAAAGTAAAGTTTTTATCCTGACCCTGACCTGAAGAACAGCCGCTGATCTCAACTAGTTACCCTTCTAAGATGAGATAAAATGCAAAGAAAGAAAGCTGGTCTGCAAATAAGAGCATTCTCTAACCACTGGGTTCTGGAATATGAGGCAAGATGATGACATTTATGATCTCTGCCCTGTGTGCAGCCCAGTGTACGGATGTATTCAGGGAAGGTCTGAGTACACCTCATGAGCAAGACAGGTTGGCAACAAGTTTTGTTTGTAAATCCTTCAGAGGAACAACATGGTATATGCTTAGAAGGATCTGCATCAAAGCTCATCAGAAGAAATGTAAGTAACTTTATGCACAGCAGAAAATTAATGACAGAAAGCTGGGGGGGTGGGTAGTGCTGGCAGGGGAAAGGCAGTGCTGCTAAGCCCAGCTGCAGTTGCATATCAAACTGTGATTTTCAACATCTTGCTCAGGTCTCAGTTTCTTGGTGAGAGTGTTTCCACCAGGTCCTGCAACATCAAAATGAATCATTCTGATGTTCTATATTCATCGATAAACTACTGTAATCCATGTGCAAGATATGTATTGTAATACAGTAGCTTACACTTACAAGAAACTACCTCATTTAGTTCAGAACAGTCTAGCTGGAGTTGAGTCACCCTAGCGAAGCTCTGCTTAGTGTGTAGCACAACAGAGATTGTGACTGGGGAACTTGCTGTTACGTGGCTTCTGTGCTTACCTTTGCACCTGGCTTTCAGAGAAATGCCTCCTTTACTGCAAGTCATGGGGAAACTGTTTCTGGTGCTCCTGATAACAAAAAAAAACCTGATCCAGCTGTTTTAGCAAGCACATCTACTGAGAGTATTACCGGTGGCTGTGCTTCTGTCTGAAGCATTGAGCAGTAATTCTGCTGCTGCCGCTTGAATCTACAGCACCGCTGGCACACAGCCTAGCCTGCTTCTGATGGACACTGACACAGGAAAATGAGGCTCCCCATAAGCAGCTGGGCCTAGTTCTTGATATGATCCCACACATCCATAACGCATCTGGTACTTTCCAAGGACTGGAGTGGGTGAACTTGCTACTATATGCAGACAAACATGCATTTATATTTCCACTACAAATTTTTAACAGTCCCTTGGACGTTGGTGTAAATGCTTCAGCTCACTGATATGAAAACATACTGTGGGTGAGCAGTTAGAAAACTCCCTAAGAAGCAAAATAAATAAAAATAGATTTGTATTTGAAACAAACATCACAACGGCATAACTTCTTCCAAGCACAGAAGCAGAGCAAGTACAAGTCTAGCAGCAGAACAGCTACAAGTATGAAAATAGAAAGCTAATCTTAGTTGAAACTTATGCTGAAACCCTTATTATATAGACACAGCTTGAGTCACCTACCAGCTTGGAACTTCTTTTGTGAAGACAAAGAGTCAACATCTCTAACGCAATGAACTTGTATCACTTAGCAAACAGTAAATACACAACACACCTGTTACAAACGTGAATGCTATTTACATATTGTGACACGGGTGCGTGGAAATACTGCCCAAAGACCTAAACAACAACCTACATGCAAGAGATCACCTAAACATGGCAAAAAGCTTTCCAAGATCGTGTCCATGTGGAACAAGAACACCCCTCTCCCAGCATCACCTAGTCCAGGAGGTCTCTGTCTCTGGGAGTGTTTCTTAGCCCAAGAAATAAATAAGCTGAACTATCCCCATGTGTCATGACAGTTCATGGTTATCAGGGGAACAGTCTGAAAAAGAGCTTGGCTTATGATATCAAGTAACACATCCCCTATTTGCCATAGAGAAAGCAAAGACTTGGGCTTTTAATCAGGACAAATGAAATCAAAAAAATAAGATATTTTTCGTCCAAGGCTAGCTAACTAGTTCCACAGGTATCCTCACAACTTTAATCTTGTCCAGAACTGTGAAATCTGAGTTGGCTCTGTGTTTCGCTTCTGAAAATAAATGAGCCCGGAGGCTGAAAATATGATATAGGTTAAGCAATCACAACAGGTTTCCAAGCATTTTGCTAATCACTTCCCCTTCATAAGCATATGTGGACTGTAGACTGCACACAGCACCCACCTATTACAGTAATGCAAGAGTAGCTATATTGGGGTTATGATTCCTCCCTTCCTCAGATTTCACATTGTGATGGTTGCTATGATTGTAGCTATCCAATGGCAAATACAGCTTTTGTACTTCATAGGAGGGAAAAATATTCTTTTAGGTAAATGGATCCATTAGTCCCATGAATAATCAGTCTTTTTTTTTTTTTTTTTTTTTTTTTTTTTTTTTTNCCACTTCATTTGATAAATCTCCACTGAGATATGCTTGTTTCTTTACACCTCTGCACAGTATTTTGTACACAGACCTGAACCTTTCTCACTAGCAGCACACTCAAAGCAGCATCTTGCTTTGGGACTCCTGAGCAAACAAGAAGCTTATAACAAATAACTAAGGTTCTCATTCACACCTAAGGACCAACGTAAAAGGTGACCCTTTCTAAAGAAGATCAAGGATATTTCCCCATATCATACATTTTCACACCATCTGGTCCTTTATGGTATTCCTTTCCTTTCTGACTGAATTTCTTCAATAATGCTGCTTTGGATGTTTATCTCCCTATTTTCTTTCCCCCATTCTGTTCCCTCTATGTTCACTTTACCCTGAATTGATAGGATCAGTTTCCAATTTCATTTTCCATTGATGCCAAAGGGGCTGAAGACTTTACTCATAGCACGATTTGCATTAATCTATGCTACCATTTGTGAGCTGCCCCCTACACAACCTGTTAATGCTTTCCAAGTTTCACCATAGGCACAGACCTCTAACAATGGCTCTTTCCTACATCCCAGCCTCTATCCAGAACTGACCACATCACTGCTAGTGCCACTTGCCCACAGCTCTGGGACTAGCTTGTCAGCCCGTATGAAGTCCCAGTAAGGCTGTGGAAGGTGTTTGCTGAATTTAAAGATTTGCTAAGCATTTTACAGAATCAGTCCATAGCAGAGCCAATATAAATTGTGGCTGTGTGTGTCAAGCTTTGATTACAAATAGTCATCCTCAGTAGTTCTATGAAATTTGCTGAACCTTTTGCAATACGGGTGCAGAGTCTTTTCTCCTAGCAAATGATGTAGAATAAAATATGTCTTGAGACACTTGCCAGTCACTTGTCTAGCTGGCTGCAAAAACTCGTCTTTCTAAGTTCTCCTATCGTCTTCATTTGAGGTCACAGTTCACAACAGCCACGCACATCACAGCAAATCTGCCCACATTTCTTACAGTCAGGTATAAATCAGCAGGAAGTACTCATCTACCTGCTTAAGTGGCCCTGGAAACTCTGATGAGGCAGAATAGACAGGTTGAGCCACTCTAGATTGAGAAAACATGCTAATTAAAAGCAGTGTAAATTACCAACCCAACAAAGATGTGGGAAGTGGTCCAGTAAAAATCTCGCTCTTGTCAGTCCTCATTACGTGATCATCTCCTAGAACGACCAGGTTTCTGGAATCCTCGCTAATGCTATTACGTAACAGGTTCATTGCAGGGGTCACATCCAGAATACTGCAAAAGCAACGCCCGCTTAAAAAGCCCTGTTGATACATCAGTTTGGAATAACTCTTACCTAGAATACAGTTGATAGGAAAATCAAAAGATGTAGCTCCATATGCCAAAGTCTCTAACAGAAACCTTAAGCACTTCCATTGGCACTGAATCAAACTTTCATCTAGAGCTGTCTGAAGAACTGTTTACATAGTTCCTGAAAACATTTTATCTTCTTTTATGAGACATTATCTGCTTGTTTTTGATGATTTATATGCTTCACTCTCAGTCAAGAGCGTAAGCAGGAAGGCCTCACCTACAGCCTGAACAACCACTCTCAGAAATTAACATCCTGAGGAAAGATGGTGTGTTCTACATATGTCTTGATTAACAAGGATTCTTCCGCAAGAACTCGTAACGCAGACAGGTAGGACTCTAGCTCAACCTAGCATAAGGATCCCAAAAACCAGCATTCTCTTATCTCCCCTCCACACTGGACCATGGTTAGCACATGCAATGCACAGGACTGCTGTTTCCAAAGGCCCCTGACAAGAGACGAGGCAATCGGTAAATCCCTCATTTTTTACCTTAGAACAGCAACTTCCTATCCTGGCTCCCAAGAAGGGCTTTCAGAGCCATTCTTCCTTCTGAAAACTCCTCCTGGGGCTTTGTTTCAACTTGTGTTTTTGTGCATGTGCTCCCAGCATAGAGGAGCATCGAGGAGCAGGCTGGGAGGCCTCTCCACGTCACTCGCACCCCAGGGGTCTGTCTGGAGAGGAGGGCAGTCCAGGGCCACCATGAAGTAAGTGGGCCCGGGTCCCTTTGGCATGGAGGTGCCACACCTCTGCCCCATGGCCTCCCTTTGGAAGGTGTCAGGAGGTGGCTGTTCACGCCCAGCCCCTCGCTGCCTCCCCACACACGCTGGCCTCGCCTTTGTGTGAGCTGCGCCGTGTTTACCCTCCCACTTCCTTGTTCCACCGCGGTGTGAGGGCCATAAACCGCACGGCTGGCACAGCTGAGCCCTTGGCAGCACGGATAGGAGGAAGAAGAGGAGGGGGATGGCGGCCAGCCCCCCGCCCTGTGTCAGGAGAGCACCCCAGGTTCTGCCGTGGTGGTTGGGAGTGCAGTCCTTCCCCTAGGGCTGGTGCTGCTGCCCGGGGCAGCGCTCTGATGCCCGCCGGCTGCCCTCATGCTCGGGGCCAGGGGCACACCAGCGGAGAACAGGACTTACTTCCCATTCTTCTCAGACTTCAGGGGCCGCAACGTGACGGCCCTGCGTATTGGTGAGTCAGCTGCACTGGGCTCCATCTTCCTGCTGGCCTTGGTGGGCAACGTCTGGGGCATCTGCCTGCTGGTGTGTCGGCGGCACCGGCTGTGCACCGCCAACTACCTTGTCCTCAACCTCTTCTGCGCTGACCTGCTCTTCATCACCGCCATCCCATTCATTGCTGTTGTGCGCTGGACTGAGACCTGGGTGATGGGTGATGTCATCTGCCACATGCTTTTCTATGTGATGACCCTCAGCGGCACCGTCATCATCCTCTCCCTCTCAGCTGTCAGCCTGGAGCGGGTCATCAGCATCTCCCGGCTGCGCCACACTGCCTTCCGCCGCCGCAAGTTGCTGGTTGCCACCCTCCTCATCTGGGGCCTCGCCGCCACTGTCACCCTGCCGCTCTGCTGCTTCTTCACCGTGGTGCGGCTGCCCACTGTCACCAGTGAGGTAAGAGTGAGTGCTGGGGGGGGCTCCCAGGCTTGTCTGCCTCTGCCACTGACAGGAGAATGGCTCTGAGGAGCCAGCAGTGTTTTGTGATGCCCCAAGCTGCCACAGCTGCCCGTGAAGGGTGGCGGTTGCAGCCTGGAGACCTGCACCCACTGTCACCATTAGGCAGTACTGCTGTTCCCTCCTGTCCAGTCTCTCTGCCCTCCCATTACATCCTGAAATGTAGATTGGCTGGGGTCCGTTTGCACTCCTCAATATAGGTCAAAAATCCCCGTTGCAGCACTCGCCCCCCTTGCTGAGGGATCAGCCTCCTGGGAGAGCTGGACAGCCACCCAGTGCATGTGCTCATCTCTGTACAAAGCAGCCATGCACGGGTTTTTCTTTCTAGTACTTTGAATTGCGTAAAAAGTACACCCAACAAGGCATTCAAATACGTTATTAAGTCTATATGTTTCTATTTTAAAATTGCCATTGGCATATTATAGGGAATTCATGGCAATAATTAAATTGTGGACAACTCATCTGTTTGTATGTATGTGGGCTTTTTAAAACATACAGTAATACATTAATTGACAGCTTTGTTTGAATAGAAAGTTTTCAAAGATTCAGTTCAGTCTGCAGCCATTATCTCCATAGGCACAGAGGGAGATAAGGACAACACTGTAGTAAAAATAACTGTACAATATTAATTTTCTTCTTTATTATTTGTAAATAGGAGATTCAGATTTGCACCTTGGATTGGCCCAGCCATGCAGGAGAAATAGTATGGGATGTGACCTATGCTACTGTTGTCTTTTTAGTACCAGGATCAGTCATTGTCATCAGTTATTCCAAAATCTTACAGGTATTTTTTTTTATTATTTTCTTATAGAACTAAGAGATGTAAACAGTAATTCACTAGGTAGCAGTGTATCATCATTGTATACAAATACACCTAAAGAGTATATGCATTATTTGCTCAGGTAGAGAGTATGTGATATAAAATGAGGCATTCCAACCTGTAAGTAGCAGTCTGTACATTTCAGCTAAGGACATGCCTGAACAGCACATCACCAGGAGCCTAACACAAAGTTTCTCTTTCATTCATATACAGTATTTAATACTCTTCTCCTTTTATGTTATTCATATTTAAAGACTGCCTATCTTCTAAATGCTTAAAGGCAAGCATTTGAAATAATCAAAAACTAGATGTTGCATTCCTTAAGCTTAAACTCCAGTGACTCACAAGGGAGTTGTAGGAAACCGAAGAAAGGCAGGACTAGAAACAACAGTTCTTCTTTTAGGTCTACTGATTTTCTGCTTTCTGCTTGTATTTGTGGTTCACAGATTTTATTAGAGTACACTTACTCCTCCACAACTTCTGACTTTGCAAAGACTGTAAACTAAACACTCAGCATCCACATTCTTTCTGAGCAGATGTTGAAATATAGGCTGAGACACAAGTCAACACAATCTATATTCTAGCAAGCATGGTATTAGATACCTACATTTCTTAAAAAAAACTTGATTTCATACCTCTTCCAAAATCCAAGTGAGAAAAGAGTTAGAAACCTTCAAACTAAGTGCTGGAATGCCAGCTTTTTTTTTAGCAACTGGTCCCAAAATGTTATGGATTCCTGTATTAGCTAATTAAACTGCTCATACCATTTATAAGGAAAATTTTAGGCTTTTGAAAGGAACCTCAAAATACACAGATTATTGAGCAAGGAATTAATTGGTGAAAGGGTGAGCACCAGGAGCTGTGGGTACATGAACAAGAGCTACATGTAGATGTTACCACGAACCTAGGACCAATGGTGTTCTGCTTGTCCTTGCAAACTTCAGATTACAACAGATGGCACACAGGGCTCCATAAGCCCAAAAAAAGTATTCAGAATACTGGATTACAAAACCGCCCCATGCTGCTATACTCACATCTCTTTTCCAGCTTGATAACACAGGTGCTAAGATGTGTTACCATTTCTCCTGAACTGAAAAAGGAATGAGGCTTATAGCAGGATCCCATATGTTGTAATTGGATCTTCTCTCTCACACAGCTCTCCAGGAAGTAACCAGAACTCAGCTGGAGAATATCTGAATCCCTGAGTCATTCCCAAGAACAGATTCACTCTAACTTTGTGAGAACACTCCATGATACCAGTGCACACTGAGTACAACACTGTGTTACTGGAAGAAGTTCAAAGTGTCAGTGTATTCAGATAAGACGTACCTATGATGACGATTCACTACAAATATAAGACTTCTAATTTGATAAGAAATATACTTTACAAAGGTACCTCCATTTAATCTGAAATGGAGTATTAATTTTATGCAACACTTCCAAAAAAATGACAGATTAGAAGGCACGATTTGTTAGATGAGCTGTTTTTGCAATGTTCTCTCTCTCTCAGACAACACCCAATCCATATGGATTTAGATAAGAGGCAAGAACCAGTAAAGAAGTTTGGGAAGATACTTGTATATGCATGACCTTTAAGTTTCTGCCCTCACAGCGTGTTCCAGATGCCTATTGTAGGTATCCAGACTCATTATGCTAGGCACACCAGAAAGGGATTCAGAACATATCACTATCACTTCATTTCAGCTGAGCATTTCATTAAGATGCAGCCGTGTCTTACTCACTGCGGTCCCAGTGATTCTTGCATTCTTAGTTCCAGCCTGCCCATCAGGAAAGGTGAGGTATACTTTCATGGGACAGATACAAGGCCTGCTGGTTAAGGACATTCTGTAGATGTTGTTTTGAAAACTGGAAGCTGAGGAGGGTACACAACTTGTTTTTTTCTACTTTCTAGATAAATGTTTAAACCCCTGCATGCTTATATTCAAAGTGGGTATTAATCCCTTGTATTCTGTGCAATGCATGTTCTTACTAAGGCAGGTTATGTTCACTGTGGGAACAACTCTTGGATTGATTCATTCAGAGTCAGCCTGATTCCTGGATTTCAAGCAGGAGATGATCAGGCTGGAATAGTTTTACATATTCAAAACATCAGAAATCTTTGCCCCTTTTAAATCATAGAGGCAGCTGGTGAGACTGATCCCTTTTCAGGTTCAACAGCTACTGAGAAGCCAATTTTTGGATCACATGTTCTGATTTACACACCTACATTCTGTTGATATCTTTGCTAGATGTGTGGATTCTTAAAGAGTACTTATTCTTGGACATCAATCCCTGTGACAAAGTCAAAAAACTACAGAAAGAATAACAAATTCCTCAAAGTCTATAACCATTATAATCTTTCCCTGAACCAGGAAACTACTAAGTATTAGTGTTATCCATCTTTAAGATACTGGTAAAGGGATATGTCATACATACAAGTAGCAGGAAAAGTCTTGTGCTTTTGACTTCCTACTTCAACANNNTTTTGACTTCCTACTTCAACACCAACTTGATCCAAGCTCTTGAAAACACCCCTTCTTTGCTTATGCACAGTGTAAAATGGCATCTCAAATATTTAGCATATTTTTTTTCCTAAATGTTTCAATTTTATTTACTTCGCAACAGATATGTGAATCTAGCAGACTTCAAATGTGCTATGCAAACTTCAGTGAAGACACTGAGAGCAGGGTCTAGGATTTAAAGTTTTCTGCAAGCCCTCAGGATTCAATATTCTATCTAATGACACACACATGAATAGCAGATTCCCCAAACTAGCCGTACTCTGGTTTGTTACATTAGACAGTAGTTTTACAAGACACAGATATTCATAGTGATGAAAGATGCTGCAAGAATTCAGATTTGTTCATAGAATGCAATTCTGATTAATGACTGAAAAACTAAGAGTTTAGATAAAACTTAAAATACCATCCAAATTTTAAATGTACCATGCTTCTTCTAATACCTACCTTATAGTACAGCATGGCTGTCAGAGTCTGGGTTGTGTTTGTTCTTGTGCACCAGCAGGATTGTTAGCTATGTTCAGTTTACATTTGTGGAAAAATCAATGGGTTTATTTAGATAGAGCAAATGAAGTCATAATTTGAAGTTAATGGGATTTCATGAGTAATTAAGGCTCTATTTTATGCTGATATTTTATGGCTTGTGAACATCTGCACAGAGAACAACTACCTTCATGAATACTGAATTCACAGCTGAGAGGAAAACCTTCCTAGTAAAGTGAAAATGTTTGAAATGGAACATTAACCAAAAGTAAACATGGAATTCTGCAATGCCTTTTTTGTAGTCACTTTTCAAAACAGAAACATCATGTACACCAAGATTTACTTTTGCACCTGTAAAAATATGTTAAGAATTTTTCAAGGTTTCAGTGAAAGCTACTTTCTTTTCTTTTACTTCAGATTACAAAAGCATCAAGAAGAAGTTTAAACGCCAGTTTGGCATACTCAGAAAATCACCAGATTCGTGTTTCTCAGCAAGACTA
The DNA here is from genome assembly GCA_013399715.1 of Alectura lathami. Taxonomy (NCBI): domain Eukaryota; kingdom Metazoa; phylum Chordata; class Aves; order Galliformes; family Megapodiidae; genus Alectura; species Alectura lathami. The sequence continues at coordinate 35,892 of VXAV01004727.1, forward strand.
CAAACTATTCCGAGCCCTCATTATATTGATGATCTCTTTCTTCATCATGTGGAGCCCAATTATAATAATTATTTTTTTAATTCTAGTCCAGAACTACAAACAAGATTTAAATATTTTGCCATCGGTTTTCTTCTGGACAGTGCTATTCACTTTTGCCAACTCTGCTGTCAACCCAGTTTTGTATAATGTCCCCCTTTTCAGACGTAAATGTCAGGAAATTCTTTTCTGCTGTACAGGAAACCCTGGAAGGAAGGGGGCTGGTACAGAAACCTCTGCAAGAAGAAGTAAACGTGAACAACCTAATTTGTCTTTCATTACTAGATAATTATTTAAAGAAGTCTGAACTGTGACACATTTTGGATGTTAATGTCCATACTATCCCAGTTTGACTAGGTCACTGTGCTATAGTATTATATGCTGGAGGAGGCAAAAAGAAGAAAAAAAAAAAAAACCAAGCTGGATCTGTATTTTTACTCCAGCAGGTAAAACTCTCTTGACTTCACTGCTTTGTCTCACTAAGATTTGCATAATTTAATCCAGTGGACTGAACTCTCCATTTATACCAGAAGAAACTGAAATATGGCAGTGAACTTGGTGAATGTAAAATAGAAGTGAGTACGTAGTGGAATTAAATTCTATGGGAGTACATTTCCAGTTGGCATAAACGTTATTAATTTTAATGAGGTTGTAGTGAAGCTATAACAAGAGCAGACCTGTTCCAATTTTACTCTATTTTCTACTCAGTGACATCAGCTTTCTAGTGAAAATGTACATCCCCAGAAATTTTCTGCTCTTGTAGATTACCACAAAAAAAGGGCACTTGATTTTAAATGACTATCTGCACGAAGATTTGAACAGATGAGATGATTAGCATGTATTATCAACATGTGAATGACTGTTTTGGTTCCACTTCAGATTAAATATATAAATATAATGCTTGTTAATTTATAAATAAAGAATAAATGTTTACTTGTCATATGTAAAACAGTTCTTTAAAAAAGATGCATTTTTGATGTCTTCAGCGGTCATAAAATTAAGCACTGATATATACTATCATAGAAATTCCTTTCTCCTTTCTAAAATGCTATTGGAAAAGATTTCCAGTCTTTCCTGGAAAAAAACAGATACGATACTTGAAAAGAAAGTATTAGTTTTAGAAAGCAAATACAAATATTTTGGTTTTTAATTAAAACACTATTAGTCAGAAATTGAAGGCAGTAACAAAAGAGATTAAATTCTTAATTGTTGCCACCTGTCAGCAATTTAAAATAGTGCATTATGATAATATTTTATTAATAAAACCAATGCCTATATATGTACAGATGTGCATACAGACAATTCGCATCCCCTATAATCCAAGTTTATTAAAATGTTTCATTGGTTTGTTAACAAAATGAGCTATACAGCTCAGATAAATATATTCAAAATCTAAACAAATCCATCTAAAAGCTTTTCAAAAGAGCACCTGATCAATGTATTAACTTCACATCCATGGCGCTGTTACGTGGTTTCCTTCCTTACTTATGGATCTCCTTAAGAGCAAAATCCTGAAACACACAGAAAACACAATTTTGTTTTTCAGCCATCTTAGGCAAAACTAAACTACACAAACTTTCACCAAACAAGGCTGAATCAGAGCAGCACTCAGACTAGCCTAATATCCTGATTTTTCACTGGGTTTGACAGAAGTGCAAAGAACTACTGTAACACAAACCTCTCAAGTCACAGCACAACAGCTCTATATCTACACTTCACCTCAGATTTAACACAAAAACCTCGCTAACAGCCCTAATCAGCTCTTTCTTTTTTTTTTTT
>VXAV01004727.1:37715-49628 GCA_013399715.1 Alectura lathami
ATCAGTTTTTTTTTTTTTTTTTTTTTTTTGACTTTATAAATTGTAATTCTTACCATACATCATTTCAACAGCAGTGAATGGAGTATTCAAAACAAGGAAGTATCATGAATTTGTACAAAAACATTGTTTATTTTCTGTCCTACACTTTATGCAATCAAACACATCATTAACTTTCTGATTACTGCAGCAAATGAAGCAGCATTTTAATTATGGTGTCTGGTGTATCATACAGATGTCTTTCCCGAACATACAGGTCAGATCTCAACAGCATATGGGTGGTTAATATTTTTCCTGTGAAGCTTTGTTATCAAGTAATTATCAAAAGCCAATTTTATTTGCATCTGTGATTTCTCTTAAATTTCACTGCCTTAAAAACTTTTATGTTGTGTCCAAATTCTCATCCAAGACAAAATTTCATTTTTGTTGTTGTCAGCCACTTTTTCCAGGTCGCTAATGAGGATACTGAGCACCACCCACTCCTGCAGATCTTTCAGGCACCTTGTTATCAGGATACTTACTTTACTACATGGCAATACATTACTCTGTTTATAGATCAGATTAACATGTAGTAGAGACACAAGAGCTGACTGTGCTCACCTGTTCTGACTTTCTTTATAATACTCAAAGTTTCCTTCAGTCAATCCCAGTTTATTCCAACATGTTATTTAGAAAAGCCTTTTATCTTGATTTTCAGATTTCAGTGATGAAGACCATACAACGGCTCTTGGTAAACAGTTCCAAAGGTTAATGAACTTTGAAGTTAAACAAATGGCTATTTATTTCTGCTCTGAATGTGTCCAGTTTAAAGTTCCAGCCATTTTATTTTATTATTCCTATGTTTGCAAGTCCTTTACTATCCAGTTCTCATTGTTTGTGTGGGCAAGCACAGACTTTGCTCAGGTCAGTCCTTAATCTCTTTCTGATGTGAAAAAGATCAAGATCTTTGAAGTACTCACTAAGGGACACATTTTGCAAACTTCCAATGATTTTCTTTGCTCTTTGAAATTTCTGTTCATCCTCAGGACCCTTCCAAGTTATCAATATCATTAAATATGACGTATCAAGTTGACCTATGCCAAGCACAACGGTCTCTTATGAAGCTGTAAATTCATATTTGATATCCATCCCTGACTTAGGCATTCATGAATCACATTAACTCTGTTGTCCATGGCATTATGTTGGGAATTTGTTGATTCACTAGTCAAGTATTCTGTCTTCCAGAATACAAAAGCAGGAATGAGGGAACCCTACTGTTTTCTTTGCCCTAAATATTCTGCTCTATTTTCTTCATTCTTTACTATTTCCCACTTTGTGTAATCTTTATCAGTAATTTCTCAAAGATTTTTTTTTTTTTAAATATCATATAGTTCTTTCATCAAATATTTTTAAGGAAGGCAAGGATTCTGCTTAAAGAGATACAATTTCTCTTTACAGCAACTATGAAGTTACTGTGTTTAATCATACCAAACTGATTTAATTGTTTTACAACTTCCTCTGATTATTGTTTCAGCTGATGCGATACGCCACATAAAAAGCTATACACCTTAGCTCTCCTTCAGATAAGGGAAGTAAAAGTTGAAGTGAACTTACTACAAGCTCCAGTTTTCAAACGACAGTATTACAGCCACTAATCTAAGACTTCATGAATTTGCAGTTTAAAGAGACTTCCAATGCTTTTCTCAGTAAACCTTGAAATAAAATCATTCAGCAAAAATATATTCTTACCATTATGAACGATGACTCTGTATTTTCTGTCCAAGCAGAGGTCTATCTGCCTTTGTCTAACAATTTTCTGTGCCTCTGGAGGCAATCCCTTGGGGTCCCGGGAGAACACAAAGGAATAGCTATCAGCACAAGTGCCATCTTCATTTAGCTGACGGCAGGAATAATGAAGGGCATATGTATCGTAATCTGTGTCCACTACCCAGTGATCATCATCTGGAAGGAACCACAGCAAAGGAGCAAAAGAGTTACAAAGACAAAAGTAAAATCTAGTACATCTATAGAGATTGTTGCCATAACACTGTGAAGTTAATACCATAACAACAACAAAAAAAACAGTGAATATTGGTATGAATGATAGCAAATTAGCTCTTAGCTTATTACCATGTCCAGTATTTAATTCTATGTTCTGGGTGGAAGTTTGTTGGTTCGATAGTTTTTAACATAAGCATATATACTAGGGGCAGTGATGGAGAGAAGAAGAAACGGTTGGCGTCACTTCTCTTCTAACATTAGCACAGAACAAGATCAGCATGAGAAAGTGCTAGTAAACATCTTATAAATCCATTCCTGAAAATTATTATAAAACGTGCCCCCAAACACAAAAATAGAATCACATTTTAGAGTAGTTACCATGAATACTAAAGTTTTCTTGTTTTAACCAAAAAAGGGGTATGGTCAGAGACAAGACAGGTTTTTTTTTGTTTTTTTTTTTTTTTTTTTTTTTTTTGTTTTGTTTTGTTTTTTTGAACGAGCTAAAAGTGCACTTTGTCATGCTAGTCGTTCTCCAGATTACTGGAAGTCATAACTATTTTCTTCCCAGGGATATTACTTAAGTCACATATTTTTAAGGAAAAAGATTAATGCAGTTGCCATTTGAATGCAGTTCTCTTCCCCATCTCTCTTGTGGGTGGAGACCAAGGTTTTTAGGAAGATAGCGCCCGAGGTCAGCCAGCAATCTGAAGTATCTCTGAAAATATGATTCATCAGCATGCTGTGAGGAGGTACAGCAACAATTCAAGAGCAATTGGCAACCAAAGCATTCTTTTTAACTGTGCTTTTGGAGAGAATGGAGCTTCAATCACTTCTATTTTCCACCTGCTTCTCTTGGAAACAATCCATGGAAATGTCTTGAGTTACAAGTAACTGAATGTCTACTTGGCTCAATAAATTTTGCATAGGATGTGAAAGATGACAGGAAAATATGAATATATATTTACTGAATGATATTTGTTAAAACAGATAAATCTCTCCATTTGCAGATACCACATTAAGCAAAAGAATTGCTGGAAAATCCTCTTCCTTACTAGACAAAGTCTGACGTTAGGCTTTTAGCAGAGAACAGGAACATCCAGTAACTGAATTCTGAACTAAAACATGACTAAAGATAACCACATTTGCCTTCCATTTCTTCCTATCTGTGACCTTAGATTATACTGTTGGGTAGCAAACAAAAGAAATACAAGGACATACAAAGGCCTGGTCTTCACTTGTGTAAACAAAACCAGCCAGCTGTTCCATATCAAAAACAGTGACTACCGTGCACACGTTACGACCTTGCTATATTATAGTTATTGCATGTTTTAACTGTTCAATAAATCCAATGCTACTTTCTTCTTCCTCAGCATCAACATTCAATGTAACTAGGCTCCCAATCAGCTATGCATCTTCTATAGCTAAGTACTCACTTCCTTTCTGCAGAAAAGATGCAACACCCCAGTACTTCATCTTGAATTTGGCAGGATCCTCTGTGTCAGTGAAAGAGCCAATCATATCAGCACAGACATCCCAGTTACTGCAGCCAGGGAGAAAGAAAATATCACATTCAAACCTAGCAGCACAGACTTGGTGAGGCTGCATGTGACTAGCACAGGGATGGCAAGTAGGATTAGAGCAAGAGCAAGCAAAGCAGAAGCTTATTGCAATGGAACAAGAGGAAGACTGCAAACAGCTTACTTGAAGAGTCTGACTCTGCCCTTTGCAGTGGCACTCATTTGTCCATTTTCATCTACGGTAAACTGGGCTACCACGTTGTCCTGCAGAAACAGCCCCTCGGGATCTTTTTTTGCCATGGCATACCAGGTGCCGCTGTACTGCAAGGAAATGAGAAAGGCTGCAGTTAGACCTAGAAGTATGGAAATTACTATAAACAGACATCACAAATTAGGGTAGGGTGACAGAGGGGATGACACGCAGATCTTTGACACCATGCCTTAAAGTTGTACCTACAAAACAAATCTAGCTCTTCCAACAGCATAAGCCCACCAATATGTCCTCGTGCAGACAGAAGAAACAATTGACTGTTTTTTGTATCTTTTGTGTATTTGCAGTTCTCTTGTACCGAGAACACAAAATCTGGTGGAAGGAGGATAGCAACTGGCAGATCTTGACAGACCTACATATGTTTTCCTTTATAATGATGTGGAAAACATCAGGCATTTTTCACAGAAAAATGGAATCACTACACTCCTTTTCTGTTTGGACCATATAGTTTGAGAGTAGCCTGCTAACCCTCCGTTTTTGCAGTACTCCTGTATCAGATGCGTCAGGATCCAGCACGATGGAGGTGTGGAGAATAACACATTTCTGCTGTTTCTAAGTATTGCAGCCTTGAGTGAAAACGTGAACACACAATGCCAGATTTTGTAGCCTGGGAAGGAAAGTTAGGCAAGATATCACAGATCCAGAAGAGAAAGATTTACCCTGTTCTTGTCGAAGTTCTCCTTGACTTTGAAGCTGCTCACCCGGCAGTCCCGCTCCGCCATGCTGCTGCCCAGAAAGGCCAGCAGCAGCAGACAGGGCAGAGCTCTCCTCATGTTGGCCATCCTGTCCCTGCAGCAACAGCAAAGAGACAAAGAACAGCATCAGAAATGGGCTCCATCAGACACCTGGGGAAGGGAGGAGGGCTGCCCCAACAGGTCCCCAGGGCGCTGTGCAGCTTGCCCTGACACATCTGCAGGCAAGGTGCCCAGCTGCCCCCAGCCCACTGCAGCAGGGTCCCTTACAGACAGTGGCGATCCCTGCAGCCTCCCAAGAGCTACAGCAGTGGTGGCAGTGGCCAGGCCGCCCAGACAGGGAATGCTTTATGTAGCCGTGGGGCTTTCGCAACCCCCTGAGGAACAAAGCCAGCACTGGAGGGGGAGTAGGGAGGCCGGATGATGCATGCTGCGGTCTGGGCCCCCTTCACAATAGCCCCTTGCGTAACACCATGGGCTCCGGTGGTCTTTGACCCTTACCTGTACCCAAGCAGGCTCTAGGATCAAAAGCCTCCCTAGTTTTCCTAACTCAAAGGCAGAGCTCTCATTGCGGGGGGGTAGGGGTGTGCACGTGTGTGGGAAGGACAAAAGGAAGGAGAGACACCCCATCTTTTCACAGCTGGGGAGCCAGCTGCCACCGCCTTCTCTGCCATTGTACACACTGCAGTCCGAAGTCCTTCTTGCCCAATGTGTTCAGCCCAGTCACAAGGTGCAGGCTTGTTTCCTCCACCTCCTCCCCAAATTCCTTTCTTCTCTTTCCCTGATAAACACAGGCAAACATCATACTTGCTAGTTTCTGCTAACATCCCTGAAAGCCAGGTCATGCCAGAGCCTCTTCAGATCTTCAGACTGGTTCCCTCTTGCATCCCAAAGTATGGCTTGGGTGCCCAGAGCCACCTCATGCCCAGCTCTCAGAGAGAGGAGCTGGGGGCCTGCAACACTTCAGGAAAGCAGAACACTTTTGTGCGGTGCTGCAAAGGTGATGGGATATATGAGTGTTCTGCAAATACCTGAATGCATGTACACACTGCATCTGACCCTTTTGACATCAATTGTAAATCAGAGCTTCCAGAATTACTGTTTTGTTTTTGGCAATCTGTTTTCAGTTATATAAACCATTATTGTTTTCTCCTGTCCAGGCAAATTTTGCTGCCTCTCAGTCAATATTTGTTCTATAGTTTCAACATCTTTAGGAAGCATTAGAGGAAACCTGTTAATTATTGTCTAGCTATGTAACCAGGGCAGGATAGGAATGATCATTACCAGGAGAACTCATTACCTACTTATTTTACCTCCACTTTTGGAAGAATAAAGGCAGAAGCCTGTTAGTTGAAGGGACTGTGTTCATTACTTTAAGGATCAAGCAAAAATATAATTCAAATATGGAGATATCAATGAAGCATAAAAATATTTCAATAGTAGCTGATATCCAGAAACAAAGCAGTTTATTCAGCATAACATTTCCCAGAAATGTGCTTTAAGCTTCTATACCTTTTATATATTCAAAAAATATTGAACTTCTTCTTGTTGCTGCCCTTTACAATCTTTTTCATACGTAATGCAAACAGTGGCACAGACTGCCTGGTTTGTCTGTTATCCTCTCCTTTCTGTTTTGTTTTGGAACCTTTTTGCATAGAGAGTAGTGTTTTTTTGTTCACTGTCTCAAACATCAAATGCCTCAGGCTGTTCCAAGTCTGTTCTGAAGCCTTTGATTCCCTGGATATCAACAGACACTTTATTATATTTAATATTAAACTTCTTTTTGGAGTAAAGAACTGATTTAACCCATGGAACCAGAAAAAGTCAATTGATACTGTCTTAAAACTTTCAACAGTAGTCTTTCAAAAAGCCAATTTTTCCATTTTCAAACTGAGATTTCAAGTTTGCTAATTTCCACACAGACTGAGGAGCAACAGAAACCTATATCCTGAAAGTGGCTTTTAAAACCTTACTCGAGCATCTGGCAATGGTGATGCCAGTTATGCATACAGATTTTTATAAAACTTTCACAAAGCACACACTAGCCTTCATAAATGAATTCATCATATTTGCAAGATCAAAATCAACATGGATTTTCTTCATTCAGTGTCTCACATGATTGATAGTAAGGAGAGAGTTTATCATCTTTAAATATCTTACTTTCTTCAAAACCAAAGAAAACAATTCTTTCTTCATTACCAAAGAAAACAATTCTTTCTTCATTCTCTGCCAATTTGTGACATGTTATTATTTCCTTTACTTTTGTCCCCTTCAGAAATCTGTATACAGCTTTATATTCCCAGAGAGGTTCTTTTGGGATCAAATCTATTGCTAAAAAGTTTTGCCAATAACATTATTATTCAGGAAAATTCTACAGTGGAGGTTTTCAAAGGACTCTATGGTCATGCATCCAAATCAATCAATTTGGCCACCTCTGAAAATCTAGGTCACTAGTCCCATTATACTTACCGCACGTTGTCCTCAGCAGCTTTACAGACAGGAGACCAATCCAAGTTTCACCGAAACAAAAATTTACTTCTCCTAGTAATTTTTAATGCGATCAGTCCCAAAGACATGCAAGAGCCGTTCCAGTCTCTTAAATTAGTCTGAGGTCATCAACAAAAATAAAACAGAAACATGCAATTTTGTATTAGGCATGGCACAGCATTTCTTTAACTGTGTGCCTCCAATGAATTCTGCAATGTTTGGCAGCTCATCTGGTGGAGGTGCTTGGCAGAGACTTAGTGATTACAACCTATAATTCATTCAGTTTCTCCAGCCTGGGATCCCTACAAGGATCTAGGCAGTGCCTAAGAAAATCCTTCTCCTGAACTGTTATCATTGTGGATTTGTGGATTTCAACAACTGCAAAAGCCTCTTCTAGTTTAGCTCTACTTCCAACTCTGCCTAGCTGAGACACAGTTTACAGCAATGAAGCCTTCCTAGAGATACAGCTCAAGCACTTCTTTGATTCAATGAGACAAGCTTTTTGAGCTCCTCTGCTACGTCAGTTATATCTGAATCAGGAGTGTGAGAAAGGACGGAAGGTTGCTAGCCGACTAGCATCATTATGGCAATCCAGGGGTGAATTTTTTCTCAGTCCTAACAGATGTAGCTATGCCAGCACAACTATGTAAACTCATCAACAGTGTAAACTTTCCCTCAGTTAATAATCATTTGGATTGACTGGGGCAATGGGCTTGGCTGAGAAATGATGCCAGCAAGTGATCCTCATACATATCTTTGGAACCTGGATATAGCCCTTGCAGATTTGTAATTCTCATGTAAACAGAAAGGAACAGAATTTGGGCAAGGATTTCAATTGATTCTGAGGCCAATGTGCATAGATCAAATCAACGGCATCAAATGATTGCTGGGTTCTGGGAAAGCTTAGACAAGTATATAAAAGATTAATTAAAATATCAATAGAACATAAGCATGGGAATAACCTCTAATGTAAAGCACAAGTTACAAAAGCTTGTGCTGAGTTGCCAGGCTTGATAAATTTCATATATGACTTCCCATTCCCATGTTCGAAACTGGCAGCATATTTTGAATATTATAGAAAGATTTTTTAAAGTGGATTTGTATTTCTTGGAACTGTATTGAAATGAAGAGAAAAAAAAGCTTTCTACCTTTGAATTTTGCCAAGAGGCCAAAAAAGAGGTTAGCTTCTGGCAGCGATTTTGTGATTAAAATATTTTTTACATTAATAACCTGTAAAATTATGTAATATTTTCCATTAGGAATGGTGATATAAAATGCATAGAAAAGCTGAGATTTTCAAAAGAAATGGCAAAAAAAAACCCCTTCCATTGTAGGAACTATTTTAGTTTCATTTATGAGTGCATAATAAAAAGGAAGGAGCAAGAGTCAAATTGCTATTTAAAACATTTATAACACTGCAACATTGAAGCTTTAAATATTAAAAGAACTAGAATTTTATTTGTGGTCACAAAAACAAGTCTACCTCTTAGGGAAAAGCTGACTCAAACTGCTGGTGATAAGTGATGGAGAATCCATTCCCAGCCAGACTGTGCACCTCTTGCTGTCTTCATATGTATATAGAGCGCCATCCACAAACATGGGTATCCATTAAAGTCTTCGAGGCAGAATCTGCAGGGGAATGAACGAGTGCTCTGTGCAGTGAGTCTGAGTGCAGCCCGAGACCTGTGGAACCAGGCTCACTTGAGCAAACGACAACAAATGGTGTGAGCTGAGCCAAGGAGCTCCGTGTACTTTGTAGGGACAGCTACAAACACTGTCATCATCACAACTGTTCCCCTTGGTGGCAGTCTGAGTACAGAGGTCAAGGACAGAATGAAATTGAAAATACTGGTCTTTGTACCATGCCAGACTATGTGCTACATGTTTTTGTAGTTTAGTGACGTGACATTCTGCTTAAAGGAATATATTTACACTGGACTCTTTACAAACAGTATTTAAGCAAACCTAGTTAAACATGGTAATTTTTTTGTCTTCACCAAACCATTGTAGGGACTGTGATTCTGAACCAAAATGTTTTTATAGATGCGTTACTAAGATGGAAATAAACTTGAAACAAAGATGTCAAGATATCTCTGTCAGCAGGCTGGCCAAGCTGGTGAGGAGTGATGTGGGAGAGGATGATATCAACAATCAAGTGAGGTGGGTGGACTGATGGCAAGAAAAAGCCACAGGATGATGTGGACAGGAGAGCCTGGAAATCAGATATAAAATCAAAATCCAAGTATATGCACATAAATAAAGGAGGGCCTACAGGACACTCTCATGGGGGAGCTCTCAGACCTCTGGGAAGTCAGCATGACTGCGCTTCTCTCTCAAATACCTGTACACGATCACACGCGGCATGGGGAGCAAGCAGGAGGAATTAGAGGTGTCGTGAGGTAGCTCACACAGCTGGAGTGCTGGATAAGTGTCTGAAGGAAGGGCAGGCCAGGCCAGGGTGGAAAGCAGGGTGAATTACGCTTCATGTGAGAAAGCAGTGGGGATGGATGGAACTCTGCCTTGGGACAGATGATAAGCCAGCTGAATGCCTCTGGGTTTGGATTAGAGGGCAGGCCAATGTGGGTGGCAAAATCAAGCTCATACCACACAAGGGAGGAAGCAAGCTGAAGCCTCACTTTTGTGTGATCCTTTTGTTAGAAAGCTTCAGAGAGACCACAATAGCAAAGTACAGAAAAACTTACAAAAGTTAGTATCCCTGCTTATCTAGTCTATGTTCAGACATAGACCCATGAATAAACCGAGTTATGATACAAGACTAGCTTCTTATCTTCCCCCCAAAAAATCAGTAGATTTTAACTTAAAATAGGTCTGATCATGTTCAAGCTGGAGTTACAAACTCATAGAGGTTGTCTGTGAAATAAGCCTTAATTGCTAACGGCACTGCTCCGTCTGAGACTAACGAACCCTCCTAGACCTAATGAACACTGTGCTGCAGGGACAATGTAGACGCAAGCCTTGCTCATATGTCTTTAAAGAGCTTAGAGGAGAACACATATCTAAAGAAGGGTATTAATCCCCAGTGTGCTGGCCAGCTTTCAGACTGGGGAACCACATGCCAGCAGCTGTGTTTTCCTTGTCATTTCAATTTCTCTTAACTTTCTGCTCCAAATATTTTACAGCGTAAGTACATGCCTGGTGCAAACAGCAGGTACATGTAGCTCTGGAAGCAGGTGCCTGTCAGTGGTAATAAGCTGGGATATTTAATAGTTTTTGGCATATAGTTGCAGCCCTGTATGTTTGCGAAAGTGCTTTGGAACCCTTACAGTGACAGAGGAAATTGTTCCACACAGAGAGAAAAGAAAACAGAAATATTTGGCTGCTGTATGTGACCATACAATAAACAGTAACACACCAAAAGCTTCTACATGAGTTAAATCTGGTTTTGAGCAGGTTTACTGTCCTTAAGCTACACGTGGCTTATCCCTGATGCAGAGCACAGGGATGACATACAGCGGGTAAACCCTCTGTTTGGTGTTTCTTTCCGACTGGTGGAAAAGCAGCTGCTCAGAGAATGGAGCTGGTGATTGGCATGCAAAGTGTGGGAAACCTCTCAAAGTCAGCTCTCTAATCTAAATTAATCCGAGCACTGCACTTACAAATATGACTCATAGAAAGAAATCGTGGCATAGCACTGTAACCTACAGTGTAATTATAATGATCTGAATCCTTTTCAGGGGCTGTCAACCCAAAACTTTAGGATGACATTTACTATAATAAACAATTCATGGTCAGACATGGGATAGTAACCAACAGCAACTCACAGTCATCAGTAAATGCCATAAATTAGTAAGTACATAAATAAAATCAAGGATCAGCTGCTTCCTGATTACACATTTTGTTGTCCTGCCTTACAATTATTTTCTGTAAAGTAACACTTCAGATAAGCAGGAAAACATTCAGTGGGAGTTATTGTCCAGAGCACTGCCCAGGGAAGAATGTCAAAGAACAATTCAGAGGAGAATTTCTGCCTTCAAAAGACATTTTCTTGGCAATAGGGAGAAATATATTATCAACTATTAATCTCTCTTTCTAATACATTGTAATAGCTCTGTTTTCTTAGAAGGTTTCTTCACAGTGGAAGCTTTGCAATTCTTTAACAAATATCCACATACTTTTGGTGTTATTTTGAGCAAATCACTATTTGGGTCTGTAAGTGCAGTAAGAAATAAAAGTGATATTTTTCTATGTTGACTCTAAAATTTTAATATATTGTTGCATAACTCTTCTGGATCAAAATTTAGGAAAATGAATATACAATTTACATGCTAAGAGAGTAAAGGAAAGCATTAGATTTAAATAAGAAAAATGAACATATTTTCTCTGCAAAATATTACAACTCCTTTTTGATATGGTCCAACAGCTTATGGAAGGTTGTCAGCTGAACCTTGTAAGGTCAGAATAATTTGCTCTTGCAAAACTCTCAGACACCCCACAGAACTTTAAAAATTATATATTGACAATAAAAAAAAAAAAAAAAAAGTGAATGAATACTTTTGAGAATACTTCTGTATGCATAACAGTTTCATAAGGCACAAGTATGCTAATTATCTGCTACAGCATTCTGTAAGATGCATACACAAATTGTCCCCATTTCACTGGTGGGAAACTGTAATAAAAAATGGCCAGGTAATCCAAGATCACCGAGGAAAAAATGCTAGAGTGGATGAGATGAAAATTAAAAGGCTGCTGTCCCTTGCCTAGTCTGTATGCCAAGCTAGCAAGAAACCCATCACGGTCAAAGCTACAGTGCGCCTGGCAGACCAGACTAACTCCTTCATGCTAGACTGGACATTTATGCTTTGAACCCTCCTTAGAGGCTAAAATTCCATGTTGACAACTTATTCCATAAAACCCTAAAGCTAGTAATTTTCAAGGGATCATGAAAGCTTGCAGTCATACAGAAAAATCAACTAACTTACTACTTTCAATGTTCGAATTGTTACAATTA
>VXAV01004727.1:68644-78963 GCA_013399715.1 Alectura lathami
AAGGCTTCTAACAGGCAGAGTTGCGTGCTGCTTTTCAAAGGGCATTACCAGAACCTCCAATTTAAGAAAAGTAAGTTTAAATTGTCAGTTCAATTTTATTGTCATGGTGTCACCTAAACTTTTGCTTCAATTTGTTTCAGACTCTTACACAGTTCCTGGGGTGGTCTGTTTTAAATACTGACACTTACGATAAAATGAACAAGCTTGAAAATAGAAAAGACATTGCTCAGGAAATGCTTATGTACCAAACAAAGGCTACTCCTTCTGAAGTTGAATCTATATTGGTGAGTTTCTGTTCACAGTCACAAATTTAAAGTGGGAAANTCAGTTCTTCTATGTACAAACTCCACTGCTACCTACAGGGAAACATTCTGTCTCCCACATCTGTGTTAACAGTCAGGCAGACAGAGTTATACAGAAACATTCAAACGAATGAACATCTAAGTGTTGAACACTACATGAACAATGCTATACCTATAATTAAACGTATTCCATTTTGAAAATAAAAGNAGTAATGCATCCTCCTCAGTAATAGTAATGTTGATATCAAATAGTAATGCGGATAAATTGTGTTTAATACAATTGATATTAGTTAGCAATCCCACAACTAGATGGAGCTAATTTAATTTAATACTACATCTTCAATGTCTTCAGTTCTTCTATGTACAAACTCCACTGCTACCTACAGGGAAACATTCTGTCTCCCACATCTGTGTTAACAGTCAGGCAGACAGAGTTATACAGAAACATTCAAACGAATGAACATCTAAGTGTTGAACACTACATGAACAATGCTATACCTATAATTAAACGTATTCCANCGTATTCCATTTTGAAAATAAAAGAAGGTATATTGATGCAAGGTCACTTTCACTTGGAGAAAGAGAACACATGCAGGAATGTACTGTAGAACTAATCTACTTCCCCATGAATTTTCCTGCATTTCCCTAGGCAAAGGAGTCCAAATGCATCAATAAGAAACTTTACAGTGCTGAAACAGATTTGACCAAACCAGCTAAATCTCTCCTGCAGCTGAAACAAAAGTGAACCACTCTCTTTTTAGACTGCATGCTCTTCTGGCTGATCTAGTACTTCAGCTCAGAAAGGGAGTGCCCTTTTGAACAAAACTCCTGGTTGTGACCACCTATTGCACTTAGGTTTTTCTTGTGGAACACTACTGGAGGACATACACTGTCTTACTTTACCTGAAACAAAACTAAAGGTTGTGCTTCTGGGAAATAATTAATGAAGTTCAGCTGTTACTGGATCAAAAGAGAACCAGGCTGAAGAAGAAACATCAGATACACACAAGACTGTTCGCTCCCAATACCAGCCACCTCACGTATTTCCTCCTATTATACCACATGCGCTAATATAGACATGTAATTAGGATGGTACAGTCCTTCAAATGTAAAAATATGGTACGCATTTTTAAATCACTAGAAAGCAAGTAGAATGAATTCTTTCAACATTATGGTGTTCCAAATTTAAAGATCGAGTATATTCTGTACTGCCAAGGCTACATTCAAATGCTTTATCCTATTATAAGACCTGGAATCCCAGATAGCTAATGAGATAAAGCAGGTGTTTCTAGATCTGATGATTCACAAAGTAATGGGTCTTAAAACACCACTGCCCCAGGTTTCCTTGTCCTTGACCTCAGATAAGAGTAAATTTAAAGGAAAACCCAACCAGGGGAGAAAGAAATACTGTTCCATAAATGTTCAGCCTTATTTGTTGAAATGTATGTGTATGGTCAAATAGATTTAATTTTCCTTATCTGTAAAACTGAGATCAGTTATCGACTGTGTGGTGGAAGGGAGTCATTGTGATCATATGGTCTATTTTTGTGTAGCATCAGACTTCCCTGAATCAGTTTTTGTTTGGATTGGGGCACATCCTTTAAAATATACTCCTGCTTTCCTTAGGCTTTGGGATGTATAAATGAACACTGTTACAGAGCAGTTTGCTAATATCACTATTACCAGTTAAGCTATTTGAATCTACGTATACAAATTGAATAACGTATACAAAATAGACACTTGAAATTTAATACAAGCTTAACTTGAATTTTGTATCCTCTGAATTTTAGAATTTAGCTTATGCTTTCTGGACATTCTTTCAGTACATGGAAGAGCTAACCTACCTAACCTCTGTATCTGCCCTGAATGGCATCCATCCAGCAGCTAATAAAAATATTATTGGTATTTTTCCCTAGTGTGTGGAGGGAAAGATTATGCACTTACACTCTACACTGCTTCTGGAATGATCTCTGATTTTCATCACTGATGAATGGGCTGTGGTAAATTACAGATAACGCTACAGAATCACCACCAATGACAGCAATAAAAAGTAGATGACTAACGGATTTTAAGTAAACCATAATAACTGTGAATACCACACACTTTGTACATTTAAACATTGAATTTTTACTTTATGCATATTCTGAGATCATTCAAGAGCAAAGCAGTTCTAATCTATTGCAAGCAGACAAACAAGAAGACTTAACAAGATTACTCACCATTTAGACTATTAGTTGTGAATTTTTACAGTTGATCTTCTAGGATTTTCTACTGCCAAATAAACCCTACAGGTTTCTCTATTAAGTGTATATAGGTTATCACAGAGACTAAGGGATATTGTCATAGGAGACGGTATGACAGACTAATTTTCAGAGTAGGTTGTGGAGTAGCAACCAACAGCACTCCAGAGGCTAAAAAATGTACAGGAATCTCTGCTTGACTATAGGGTCTCCAAGAGAAGACAAGGCTAGATGTAGGTAAGCATGTAAGCAAGCCTTCTGTTATGAAAATAAAATTGTTCTAGGAAGGTTATTTCTGGTCACTATTCCATCACTAGTCATAAGATTCAAATGGAAAAACAACATTTACCAAGAAAAGATGGGCTTGTTGCATAATTTTGATTGTGAAAGAGATGAACAGCAACTTTGAGACCAGGCTAGAAATGGGAGAATCATAGGATTTTAAACCAGGAAGGCAGAACCCCAAGACCTGAGATTTCCTCACTAAGGAAACACTGAGATAGTCACAACCAATTGTGTTGGAATTCAGGGTGGGAAGAAATACCACTTGGCCAAGACTTTTACCTGTCCTCTTGGAAAAGAAAACCAGGAGTATGACCACTTTATTTCATAACGTAATACATACAAGATTCTACTGAAACCTGAGGTCTTTGAAGATACAGTAAGCACGCTGTCATTATGTAATGTTTCCACTCAAGTAAGAAAAGGTTTTTCCAATGTTGTTCTTGACATATAAATCCTTGTGCCTTTGTCTTTTCCTAACAGAAAGAAGAACTACCTGATCCCAGAGATTTAGAACTGTATGAATTCCGCTTCAGTGACTTTCCTGTTACAGAACATGGCCTGATAACTTGTGGGATACGACTGTTCTTTGAGATAAATGTTGTTGAAAAGTTCAAAGTTCCAGCAGAGGTCTGATTTATTTTCTCTTGTTTGTATTTCTCTTAATGTAGATGACTGATAGCTGTATTTTAATATAGAAGCAAGCTGTACTGAAGTATGAGTGGTATGAATAACAACTTTCTTAATTAAACATTTGCATATTTATCATAAAGACTTAAAACTGATCCTGAACTTCTGTGATGTGTGTAAGGAATTAAATCAACATGCATTTACATAAGACCAGTTTGCTGTTCCCATGTTCAATTTAATGGAAAGCAATTATTTTCATAGAAATGGCATATTATTCCGGTAATTTTATAGTACATTCCATTAATTTTAGAGAAATTCCATAATTTTTTTCAGTAAACAGCACTGTCTCCATCACTTTCATTCATAATAGGTCCTTACAAGATGGATGTACACAGTCAGGAAGGGTTATCGAGATATCACTTACCACAACTGGCGACATGGATTCAATGTGGGACAAACAATGTTTACTCTGCTGATGGTAATACTGCTAATATCAACCTTACATTCATTATTTAGTCTTCCTTTCAAGGAAGATGCACACTAAGAATTGTTCGTTTTCCTTTACAGACAGGTAAAATAAAGAAATACTATACTGACCTAGAAGCCTTTGCCATGGTTGCTGCTGCTTTCTGCCATGACATTGATCACAGAGGGACCAATAACTTGTATCAGATGAAGTAAGTACAAATATCAGATGAAGTAAATACAAATGTATGTTTATGCAGTAGTTTTTAGTGGTAAATGAAAGAACATGTCAATAAATGCAAAAATATAATGTAGATATTCCAAATTAATCTAGCATGAAGGGACATTCATCCTATAGAAGATATCTGCCTCTGAGCATTTGTCATGGCAGCTGAAACAAAGACAAAACCCAAAAGCAGAATCTTAGAAGGATCTGCTGGAGCTGCAATTCATTTTTAAGAATGTCTACTGTTATAACTATCAGGAGTGGCAAAAAGGAATTATTAATTTTTTAAGTGGAAAACATCATACAACTTTATACTCAATCTAAGCATATGGCAGACAAATTCATATGACTTATCTCATATGACTGCCTTTAGTCAGGAAGATCTAAAATTAAACTGTTCTCTGTCTTACTGCAGTAGTGGTAACTCAAAATTAGCTTCAATAAAAAGAGTAGAAAACGCCAAACTGGAACTCTTTTTTTTTTGTTTTGTCTTTTTTTTGGTCAAGATAGAGTAAAGGCATTTTTCTGGGGAGGGATTCAAGATGTGGAATAGACAAGGGCCAGCTTAGGAAGAGTCAGAAATTCAGGTGCATTCTTTTTTCAATTTTCTACTGGCTGATATGCCTAGGCTTTTTGTTCCCTCCTGTGAGTTTACTGATTGATATAGGTCCTTTGCTGAAGTGTGATCTCCTAATGGTATACACCATTCTGAACTATAAGCTTGCTTTATGCCACAGGGTTCACATACCAGTAAGTTACATATCACAAGTTTAAGCTTTGTAGTTCATGTTCCTTTGTGTTCTAACTGTGCAAAAGGGTTTCTTTGCGACCTTTCCCTTGTCGTTTCTAGATTTTCATAATGAAACAATTAATATTAAACTTACCTGTTTATTACAACATTAAGTATAATTACCCACTAGTTTAAACTTACCAGATTATCACAACTTTACATATCATGGTGAGACCCACTATTGAAGAGTAAGCAATCTAGCATTTAGTCTTTTCTGTGCGTGATACCAAAGAACACAGGTTTATTATAATGTCCTGTGTGCCAGGAGAGTGTAACCATAATTTCCTTAGTACTGTTTTCACTAACTGTATCTCCAGAATGATTCATCCTCCTCCTCTGACCCTGGACACACTCTGCCCAGGAGAGGAGTTTCAGACCGCATGCTGGAGCAGTGACGTTAGGGGATTTTCTGATTATTCTCTGGGATTCTCCAGGTGACGTAGGAGAGAGAGAATGACAGATGCTGTCTCTTATTCAGCTGGCTGCCCCACATCCAAATAAGTTTAAGGGGTTTTCAAATCTTCCTAGTGTGGTCTTCCCTAGCTGAAAGCCCTATACTTGAGGTCATACACAGTAAAGCTATTTATATAACCCATCAGCTTTTCCACTACAGCCTAGAACTCTATCTCATTTACACAGGCAGAAAATACAGGTAGCTTATTCCAATCCACCTTGGTTTATCTCAGGAAACAAGCTTTTAGCCAAGGGAAGAAAGGAGGAAAATACACTTCCCAACAAGCAGAACAACCTGGAGCATTGATACGAAATTTCTCCCATCCTCCCACTGTCCTAGTCTGAAGCAGAATTACCTCTGCTTGAAGCTTAGCCCAAGGTCAGAGGGATCCTTTGAGATCTGTGATAAGATTGAACACGTCTGAGCCATCAAGACTTGCACAGTTCATAAAACAGTGATTCTGTGGGAGGGGAGGAGACAAAGAGATAGCGGAATTAAATTCCATTATATTATTGCTTCAAGTTCAACTTACATTAAGTTAGAATCACAGGGAACATGGTCCACAGTTGTTACAAACGAGTTCAAAAGCCATGCCACACAATAAATACGAACAGATGGATAAAGGGTATTTTTAAGAGACAGAAGATATGTAGATTAAACAAACAGCAAAATGGAAGGTGCAAGAGGAAATAGAGTCATATTTTCAAAAATACACTTTCTGAATTTTGACAGTTAGCATCTGACTGTCACAGGGCACAGAAGTCTCTAATTTCTGGCTTTAACATCACAAGAGGGAAGGAAAGATGACATACTTCTTGCTCTGCCTCATAGCAGTGGTTAAGATATATATGAAACTATTGAATATGCAGATCAGATCTCAAAAATCTGAATTCTGAACCACAAATATTGCCTCTGAAATACTATAAACAATTGCTTTTTTTTTTTTTTTTTTTTTTTAAACAGGTCCGCTGCTCCACTGGCAAAACTTCATGGCTCTTCCATTTTAGAAAGACATCACCTAGAGTACAGTAAAACCCTACTGCAAGATGAGGTATGTTTCATGAATCTCTGCATACAGTGATCAACACAAAAGATCCAATTAAATTATGACAATACAAATTTCACCAGGCCTTATTCATTTATCTAATTCCAGATTAATAAATTATGCTCAAATTTAGAAATTTAAACCAAATTCTTACTCACTGTCTGCTTTTAAAGAAAAACAGCTTGTCCTGTGGGCCTCACTCATATGCCTCAGTTCTTCCTACTTTCATACTTTCACAAAACAGCTGAAACAGAAAATACAAGGCATTGTAAATAAACTGCTGCCTCTGGTTCACCTCTGAGTTCAGTTGCTAGCTATGGCAGCTGGGGAACAAAGAGATGGCACTCGTTACAGAGGGTCCCCTCACCCCCAGACCAGACCCCTCCCCTCACCTTATCTCACTACAGCAGACAAGGCAGCACCATGGCTCTGGGGCAGCTCCCATTACTGACCTCTCCTGAATTAAGCAGCTGCTTTCTCCCGTCCCTTCTGCCACCCCCACTTGCTTTACTCCTTCCCCCTGCCACATTTCATACCCCTGCTGCTCTACGCTGGCTAGGCACGCGCACTTCCATGCGCTCACACGGGTACAGCGGGTACAGCGGTGCCATGTTGCTCCCCCCTCAGCTGCCCTCAGGCTCAACAAAATGGCAGCCCGCCGCCCTCTGCCCTGTGGAGGCCTGGAACGGCCATTCCTCCCTCAGTGGTGCCTGCTACAAAGAAAATGACTATTTACAACTATTTAATAGTTTTTGTTTGTTTGTTTTAGGGAAATAATAAAAGATGTAACAGTCTAGGCCTGAAATCTTGTGGCCCTTCCATCCTGCTTGTTTTCAACAGTGTGGCAGGCACTCCCACATCCAAGAAAAACATCCACCAAACATTAGATTTATAATTAAAAATAATAATAATAAATAATTTACCTTTATTGGTGGAGATGGTGCACTTCTTCAAACATGAGATGCCAGAGTCTAACCGTTGCTTTTTGCTGGACAAATTGTCAGGGCCTTTGAAGGCGCTGAACCGCAGCATCACAATGCCCCGTGCCCTCACGTGTGTTGTCTCCTCAGTGAAGGACAGAAGGAGGAAAAGGTTGCTACTGTAAAAGTTCAAAAAGCCTAGAAAGACCCTCAGGTCTACGGATGTGACTAGCAAATAAATAAGGAAAAGCAGCCATTTCTTTATGAATTATATGGAATATAGGTGATTTTCTTTAGTTTTAATTTATGTATGGCAATAGCAGTATGAATTTAGTGATTTGTGCAGCCTCTGGAGACGGCAGTTTAGATCTTTACACAGTTAATTAGCCATTTGTTCTGGTCCCATCCTGCCGTCCCAGTGTGACTCCTTCCTGGTCTCTCCCAGTTTCTGTGCTGGCTGATCCCTCCTTTCATTTTCAAAAGCTTTTCACACTTTCCCATCTTCCCTCTTAAAAAGTGCTAAAGATTTGGTCGGTATATACAACGTTGTTGTGGAAGAAAACATAGGATGTGCTTATATAGATCTCAGTATCAGACATTTCTGCAGAACTGACAGAAATAATGGTATTAAAAAGTTTAAGAACTGCTCTCGAATGAGGGCCACCTTAGGCAATTGAAGAACTTTTCATTTGTAGTATTATTTTGATTTAGGGTTTAGAGTTGGCCATACATACAGTTTTGTTATACTGTTCTGTGAGACAGCCTATATAGTACAAACCAAAGACAGTTTTATAAGAAGAATTGAATTCGTAAACTTTCCATCTTGCAGAGTTTAAACATCTTCCAGAACCTAAATAAGCGCCAGTATGAAACCGTTCTACACTTATTTGAAGTTGCAATAATAGCAACTGACTTGGCTTTGTATTTCAAGTAAGTACTAAATTCTGTGTAACTTCCTACTGAAAAAATGTCAGTCCTATACAATTTACAGCTGTAGTTTTTATTTGTTATATGCAGAGTACAGAGCTATATTTTAGATTGTTTTTGATAAGTCTAATTCACATAAGAAAACAGGACATTCTTATTTTCCTTATAAGCTTTCAACTTTCAGAACGTGTCCATAATACTTCGTATACATTTAGTAAGTTGTTCAAATATGCATTTAGTACAGCAAATATTGTATTTCAGAAGTGTGGATTCTGCAGCCTAATAGTAAAGTTGTCCGCATGTGTGATACTTAGTGTACCATACTACAATTATTCATAATCAACAGGAGCATGTTTATGACATGCAAATTGAGATTTTGGCTTAAAAACAAACATCAACTGACCCCATTGCTAAAAATACCAAAGACTTCAAAGACCAAACCATCGTATGTTACTAACACAGTATGCTCTTATAAAGGCTAGTGAGTCTTTCTTGGTTTTGGTCCAGATGTCTCATGAATGGGATAATTTAAAGCAGGGATACAGGAAATTATTCAGTAAGTAGTTTGGTGGCAATTACTAAATTTTAACGAAAATAAACCCCATTATTTCATTAATTCTAAACGTAAATCAAAAGATTTATGAAAAAATAATGACACATTTTTTCAGAGTTCTTCTCAATCAAGTTTCAGTGCTCTTTTTGGATAGTGGACAGAGTTGAACATTTATTAGTATTTGCTTCACTTTTCCCAATTCATTATGCACCGGAAAGAATATTATGAAGGGAAACAAGTAATACTAAAGAAACAAGAACGTAAACCCAAACAGTTTAATATGCAGAGTCAGGAAACTTGGTATTTGGTTCTTTGTCAGGGACTTCAACGTATTTCTTCATATGTCGGGGTTTATGGCAAAATCTAAATGTATAAGGCTAACTGGAAACTTGCAGTTCAGTGGGAAGAAGGTGTCGCTTTGAGACTACTATGGCTAGGATACAACTTTGGAAAAGCATAGATATGAGATTTTTTTTTTTCTATTTTATTTTTTAACTCAGGATTTTTTTGTTCACTAATATATGGTTTATTGGTATGTTTTCACAGAAAAAGGACTATGTTTCAAAAGATTGTGGATGCAATTGAAAAAATGGAATCAGAAGAGGAGGCAATTAAATATATATCTATTGACCCAACCAAAAAAGAAGTCATCATGTAAGTGATTAACAGCTTGCTCTTTGTTCAATCTGTTATGTAAACCAGATTTTAAAATAATATGGACACCTAAATGTAGAAGTTGAGATTTGGTCTTATCGTCTGATGATAAGCGTAACCATGATTTCAAATAAGGCTTCTCAAAAGGTGCATCCATCTGCATCTTAGGTATCTAAATACCCTAAAATCTGGATCCTTCGTTGTTTTTGTTTTTCTTTCATCATCCCAAAAGTATTCCATTTTGCCATGTGTTTTCAAAGGGCTATGATGATGACTGGATGTGACTTGTCTGCTATAACCAAGCCTTGGGAAGTGCAAAGTAAGGTAAGCACTCTTCAAACAGATAATCCTGCATTTGCTGTCTTATTGCCTATTTGGTGCATGACCATGAAAAAAAATAAAATTACTTATTATCATTTGATAGATATTTAACTATATGCACACAACTGCCTTCCTGGAAAACAGCCTCTATGTTTCTGCCAGTGAGAGTGCAAGGGCTGCATGATGCCTCTCCCCACTCTACAGCTGATCTACCCTTTTCTACTCATCAGTCAGCTAAATCTGTCCTCCCCGATTCTGTTAGCTGTTCTTGCTGCCCTTACATGTTACTTCATTACTTTAGTGTTATCCAACTTTTGCAATTTTTCATGTATTTCTAAAGAGCAGATTTCACAGTAGCACAATTTCAACTAATTGTGTCTGTTCTGTAGAATTTAGTGCTGCTTCAAAGTAGCTTAATCATGCTAAAAATAAATTCAGTAATACAATGTGACAATGCATTGTAGATAAGTACTTTAAATCAATGTACTGAAGTATTTGAACAGTAAAATG
>VXAV01004727.1:93555-105197 GCA_013399715.1 Alectura lathami
CGCTGGGATTTCACCAGCGAGCTGGGCACACGCCCTCCGGCACCGGGTACCCCGCTTTTCAACACGGAGAACCACGTCTCAAAGGCACAACGCAGCCTTAAATTCCTTTTCCCCCTCACAGAGGCATAAACAGTCGTAAATTATGCAATCCTCATGTAATGTTATCTTTTAAAAGTGCTCAATGAGGCATGCAACTACACGAAATTTAGCTAGCTGTTAACATAGGAAGTAGTGCTGAGAGCAACATGTGACTACAAACACCTTTAGAAATATTATGTTAAAAAAAAATTTAAACGAATTTTTATTTCTAACTTCCTGTAAAATAATACAGTAAAATGAGCTGTCTATTAATCTTTTCCAACCAATGCTATCACTCCATTCAATTTTCCTGCATGTGCATGCATGACTTCTGAAAAGTGCACAAGTATATGAGCAGCCTACCCACAGGAACAGCAGTCTGTTCACATAATTTACTTTCTTGTTCAGCTTTTTGAAGAGTCCGTGCCCCCAGGCAATGAAATAGGGACCACTGTGCAAGTCCCAGTCACACACTGCTATGATCTCATACAGAATCAGCCAGAGTAATCTACTGATTTACAGACAGCATTGGAAGACATGATAACAACTCTCACTAAAGCTTTCAAAAGCTTTTTTCAGTTTAGCTTGAAACAGTCATCATACGTGATATTTTAATCAGAAAGTTAACATTTTGCCAAACATTATTGGAGAAACTGTTCAGAAAATGATCTTTTGAGGAGAAGTACTGGGAGACTTCAATTAACAGTATCAAACATACAAGATAATATGGAACTACCAGAGAGAAGCAGCTAACAGACACATCCATGACATTGCACATTATCAAATGCATTATGTTAGTGTCCCATTACAAGTTTGACCTTGTGAAAACAAACCATATGTTCTCTTCATTTTTATTTACGCAGATTAGTATGCACGCTAGAGCTATATGGAATAAAGCAGTGAGTTAGAAGTTACACCAATTTATGGTCTATCACCATCTGATACATCAAAAATTGTCAAATACTGTCAAAGTTACGTTGAAAAGAAGCACTTAAAGCAACAGCCAAGGTGAAATGTAATATAAACAAAAGGAGAACATTACCTTTTCCTGAAATTACTTCTTTCTCATGTCTCCATCTAAATCCAAACTGTTATGATAAGAACAAAAATTAGTTGCGATCAGTTAACATCTTTAGTAATATAAAGACTAATTTCAGTTGACTGGTGTCCTGCACATGCTCCATTCATTAAATTCTGGTTACTAAAATTTTCTTTATCTGTTAATTAAAAGTATCTCCTTGCTTCTGCTTGCAGAAGTTCATGTTTGAACATGGGGGGCAGGATGAGGGGAACAGCAGGGAGAAGGCTTCTAAAATCAAAGTGTAATACACATGGTCACAAAGCTCATCTTTGGCACCTGCATTCCAAAGCATCCTTTGGGAATGAAGTTGCTCTTGTACCCAAAGATTGGACCCATGCAAATGTGCATTCTCCCAGATGCTGTGGCATGCATTCTGTAATACATTGGATAGGTTCAAAGTGCTTTTTTTTTTTTTTTTTTTTTTTTTTTTTAAATCTGAAGTGTAGCAACATGGAGTTCTTGTGTGCGAAGTAGTACGTGGTACAAAGAACATCAGAAAAAATGGGGTAACAAAGGTTCTGCCTCTAAGAATACGCCACACACTCACAAATTAACACCTTAACAAACCTTAACAACCAATGTTGAGAAACTGAGCAGAAAGGCATCGGTAGACAATGTTACGTCTATACAAGTCAATATCTTGCATAGAAATGGCTAAGAAAACTAAAAATCTGAACACCGGTAAATGATTCGCCTCTTGAAATCTGTCCACTAATTTCAGAGTTGGTTTTATAATACAAACACAGTAGATACCAGTTTCATTTGTAAAACAGAACAATACAAAGAAAAAAAAAAACTATCAAAACCAACACAAAAACAGAGGAGATCAGGTTCTGCTGTCATACTGCGTTTGATGACAATTTGCTACGGTTGATCGGGTTGTGCTCCTACTACTCTACAATCTGCACTGTGGTCTAAAGTGACAGTTACACCACTCCTGCTTCAGTTAAGCAAAAATTAATCAATAGTAAAACAAACAAACACACAAAACAAACAAGAACTGTGCTGGACAGTTCAATGAAAACAGAACATAAAGTACATTTGTAAATATAGAATTTATGGTGGAAAACAGATTTAACAGCTCATCTAGTGACCACAACATAAGAAAGGAGGGAGCCAGAACCACCTGTGCTACCAGAAGCCCAGTTTACAGCTAGGAGGAAACTTGTCCTTATCTGTAATTCAATTTTTGCCCATCATTCTTCCACCACCTAGTGGAAAATGACAGAGAGTGAAAAAGGCTAGGAAGAAACCAATAAAATAAAAACCATGCAACAACTATAATCCTCTAAGCCAAAATACCAGGAACAGATTAAACTACGTAGGAAAATCAAAGATTAGGGTATGTTCTTGCATAGTCAGCCTGCAAAATAAAGGAAAACAGAAGCACTGTCAGCAGTTATTCTGCCTCATCTTTGTTAAATGAGTGCGACAAGATTCTAAATGAGCTATTTCTCTATCTACAAGGTAGACTAAGTAGAACAACTCCAAAATGGAAGTTTTAAGGGACTATAAAATGGCTAACTTACTAAGAAATGATAGTTTCAAAAGATGTGGAGATCTTTTGATATCCATAAACAGTAACATTCCTGAATTAAGTACGGACTGCTTGCATAATATTTATTGGCTACAGCTAACATGTCCACAGTCACCTCTCTCAGAAACGAAGAAAGGTACAAATTTAAACAAAACTGTGGAAAAATATCATAGATATTTTAAATGTTTTTCTTTTCACAGAAAAGCTTTCCATGCTGACAGTTACCAAGTGGAAGACAAGTTGGCCTAGAAATCTGAAAATGATCTGGGGGAAAAAAAAAAAAACACAAAAGAATGAACTATTCTGTTTACTGACTGGGTGTCAGATAGATTTCATTTCTTAGCAAATGGCAGACATTTCAATCTGTTGAGCTACAAAACAAAGCACAGAGCCAGCAAATAAGAACCCTTCTGGAAAAATAAGCCTAAGAGAACAGAATATTTCTAGTCTAATGCCTAGTGAAGTAAAACTTACATGCANTAGACGAGATGCACAGAAGTACAAAGACAACTCTGACCTCAAGTAACTTGGATCTAGGGACAATGTAAGGAGTAACAGACACATGGCAGGGAAGAGTTGTCAGAGCACACTCTTCCAGTGTCTACAAGTATCCTCATACCAGAAGACCACCTTGGCATTGCTCATTAAAATTTCAGCCTCGTTACTGGTTNAGTGAAGTAAAACTTACATGCAGAGCACTCTCCCTTACTGCACAGCAAAACTGACAATAGAGCTAAAATGTCTGACAATAGAGACGGTCATTTATCAGCCTCAAAGCTTGTAGACGAGATGCACAGAAGTACAAAGACAACTCTGACCTCAAGTAACTTGGATCTAGGGACAATGTAAGGAGTAACAGACACATGGCAGGGAAGAGTTGTCAGAGCACACTCTTCCAGTGTCTACAAGTATCCTCATACCAGAAGACCACCTTGGCATTGCTCATTAAAATTTCAGCCTCGTTACTGGTTGAACCCAGGTGCATGGAGCTGCAGCAGCCTCCCCCTCTCAGGCTGTAGGATCCAGCATGATACATCTTTCTTTAACAAAGAACATCAATGTTATGAAGCCCTACGCAGCAGGTGAAGGACTTCTTATTGTTTACTGTTGAGCTTCTGTCTGTGACAAGGTATGCTGCTGATTTTTCAGAACTCAACAGGGTGCTTTGCATGAAGCTGGTACTTATCATTATCTACTTTTTAGGAAAAATGAGTTTGTTTTCCCAGAAGAAAAGCTCTAAATGAGATCTTAACTACAATCTCTATGTATAGGTCTGTAAAGAATTAGCTGGCTAGTAGCTAAAAAATTATCATTGTGAAAAGACAGATGCCGATGTGTGGGCAAGTCTCAATCTATTTTTTTTGATACAAACTTTTTATAGTGCACCAGCACGGCAAACCAGAAAGCATGAGGGGCTAAAGATAACCAACTCCAATTTCTAGAAAGACAGAAAAAGAATGAAGGCAGGAAAAATTTGAAAGCACAGGCTGCATTCCATTGGTGTGAATGGGAACTGATCAGCAGCCTATTTCTGACTTCCAAGATGCTTTGGCATCCCTCTGTACCAAACATGGGCACAGATACATCAATAACTGAGAATGATCTGGAGAAGGGACTCTAGCATGGTCAGAACATACGTCATAACAGAAAGTATAACCTAATGTAAGATAAATTACATTATAAATCAGAGTTCCACTGAAATGGCAATTCCAAAACTGTGAGTAATGACTGATTAGCATACACAGATACTCAGAATGACCTCAAAGTTAGGACAGTCACATTTCAAGTCTGACAGGGGAATACTGTTCACACAACACACAAAACAAATAGGAAACTAGGGCAAAACAGTTTCCCACAGAAGACAGTGAACATATGGAAACTTGGCATAGTAAGGAAAGAAACAAAATCTGTAAGCAAGCTCAAGGGAAACTCAGGCTAGCAGCAGCGTGGAGATGGAGGGATATAAAACAACTATAGGAAAATAAAATCAAGTTTACTCAAAAAAAAAAAAAAAGGAAAGGCATCTTCAGCATATTGTTTTTTCATTTTTGTTAATTTTCATTTAGTTTTTGTATTTCTTCTGTTTAATTTTCTTTAGAGGGCTGTGATCTTTTTTGGCTAAATATTAGAGCTTAAGCCCAGTCCTTGCAAATATTTACCAGTGAATGTAATTTTCTACACTATAAATAATCTCTAAGAACTTTATATAGACACTGTTTGCAGGGCTTGGTTGTTACTATGTGCTAGCAACACTAACACGCATTTGAGCTCACCAACACCTTGTAAAATCACACTACAAAATTCACATACTCTTTTCGACCAAGACGTTAGTCAAAAACTTGGAAACAATAAAGGCTGTTTTGGTTAAGAAGGAAAACGGATCCTGAAATTAGCCTTGTTCTCTTAAGAAGTTCTGTTTATTTACAAAGAAAAGACAAATCCTGTTTCCATAAACAGAAAAGAACAAGCAGCAAGAGACACTGCCTTACAACAGACATACCCGAAATTGTTTAAGCCAGTATTCAAGTACAGAACTCTCTCCTTTTAGATTAAAAAAAAAAAAAAAAGTACCATTCCCAGGATACCATTCCCAGGGTTTTTTTAAGGCTTTCTTGAACACTTTTCTCTAGACAAATCTCTCTAGCCTTCTTTCCCTAACCTCTCCATATTTTCTGCTTTTCTTACACACAATGTACCTCTTCATAAAAAGCTGTACAATAGAAATGCTTCTATTCCCACAAAAGCACTTTTTTGGGGGCACTGACAATGCTTGGATTCAAAATTGCTGCTGCTTATTAAATAACTTCAGTTTCTCACAGCTCTCTTTGTAGGGAATGGGTACTTACATTCTGGTTTCACAACAGTGTCATAAGGAAAAAAAAGGCATACTTTAAACCCAAGATGATTTACAATAATGATAAGTACCTTATTCTCTTTGTATCTACTGAGATCTGCTACACAGTATTCTTTGAATAGTTTATCATAATACTTCTTTGCAAGCCTCTTCTCCCTGTAAAAAGGTATTATTTTTTATTAAATATAGATCATGATACAATTCATTTTACATTTTAATGACATTAAACAAGAGAAATACGTTGTTTAATCAGAAGAACACAAGTTGCAGGGTTAGAAATGCTACAGAAATATACTCTCAGAGATAAGCGGAAATTTCCACTAAAGTGGAAAAATGCATCCAAAATATACCTACAGCATAAATTAAACTACATTTTTTCAAAGAGGCTTCCTTCAGAATTTTCAGAAAGTCATTTGGCTTTCAGAGAATGCACAAATACTTTCCAGGTCCTCCTGTCACCAATTCATTTTGTCACTGAGCGGTACTACCATGTGTGTAAAGGTCTTTCATTTTTAAATGCATTAAAGATCAAAGAATGATCACTAAGTAAGCACAGTAATTCTTAATTAATAGAAGATACCACAA
Organism: Alectura lathami; assembly: GCA_013399715.1. NCBI lineage: Eukaryota > Metazoa > Chordata > Aves > Galliformes > Megapodiidae > Alectura > Alectura lathami. Next base: position 99,691 of record VXAV01004727.1, read on the forward strand.
ACTTAGTACAAAGTGATGCAAAATTGTTATGCTTTATGTAGTAGTTCCAGGTACCAATTCATGTCTGCTTCATCATCCTCTCTCCACAGGAACCGATGGTTTTCTCTTATAATATCAAGATCCGTCTTGTCATTTTCTCTAGAAAACAACATTTTTCTTTTAGTACAATATAAAATTTCAATGAAAAGTCAGACACATAATAATTTGGTAAACATCAGTACCTCGTAGTTTTTATCTCCACCTCACGGTGTACATGAATGTATTGCTATGGAATAAAACTATTTAAAAACAGTTCATTTTCCCAAATGGCAAATGGCCACTGAAACTGTGGATGGCACGATACTGTCTGAAAACACTTTTTTTTTTTTGAAGACAGTTATATCAGAAGGCAGTTACAGACAGCTCTAAAGAAGGATATCATTATTCTGGACAACAGTTAGCAATTTTGCACATTTCAAAAGTACTCCACACTGGTAGTTTGAAGGTACTGCCAGATATTTCTCAATGTACTTTGAAGAAATGTTCACCTGTCATCTTTCCTTTTACATAACAAAGCAAGAACAATTCCGCTTGTTGTTAAGTTCTTATATAAAAATAACGATGCGAAATGAAACAAGGCAGTTCTCTGCCCTGGATATTTACAATGAATATAGTTACTACTTGCAACCACATGAATTAATTAATTTCATACATCCCCTACCTCCCCCAAAGTTACAATTTAACAGCTTTGCATATCAGGGGGGCCCTGGAGACATGAGGGGAAAGACCGCTTACCCAGAACGTCGGAAATCCTCCATTTTCCCACCATAGTATAAAATGTAGTCACGCACAAGCTTTCTATGTCTTGAATACTGAATAAAGCGATTAAGGAATCTGTTTCAGTACTCACATTCCTTTATTTTACTATTAGTTTACAACTAAAATAATAATTAAAACTTTTTATATATTTCACGTAAGGGATTTTTTGTTCCTCAAAAACTACCTGCCACTTTCACATGCATTAGAATTATTTTATTGAGAAAATATTTTATTTTCAAAGATGTTCATTTATCTTGTGTTTGTTTGTTTGTTTTTAACCTTTCCACCACAAACAGAAGGAATAGAATGGATATTTGTGAAACAAACAGAAAAGCTGTAACTGGCACAGTTAAACACACTGAATACTACATAATATTTTGTGTCGTTATCTGAGTCTCTGAGAGTTAAAATAACAAAACCTTAAAAGTCTTAAACAGGAACCTCTCAAAAACATTAGCAGAAACTTGTTAAGTCTCTATGCAATGAGTTTTGCAGTCACTGCAGAAAATACGGGCTTCTGTGTGACTAGTGACTCGACAAGGTCAGTGGGACTGATTAAGACTGTGCTTTACAAACACTAGATGGTTCGTGCAGTTCCTGGTCAGATAAAAATGCAGAGTAGAAGTTAGTTTCCTATTTGTTAACTTTTACTGCAGAAGAACTGCTATTTAAACAAACAAGGAATGGATGGCACTTCAGATACAGTCAGTATCAGACTCGTCAGTTCTCAGACGAGAATCCAAGATCAGTAAAATATATTTCATATTTAACTGAAATAAAAGACAGACTGATACCAAAGCTTTGTGCCCAAGCTAAGAGTTTTTAAAAGACTCACATGTGGGTACAGAAATGCAACACTGCCATAAAAATTTATAATAATTACTTTCACTATTTGATAAAGCCTTTCATATCACTTCTGCTTTAATTAAGTTTGTAAGAAACTAAGTATGCTCTACTTAAGGTAAATATAAAATTATTTTATCAAAACATGAACGTGAAAGCTACATAACTTATTTTAAAGAGCACAGTGCATTTTGCCTTTTGTACCTCCATTGTAATTACTTTAGTAAGTGCCCCAGGTAAAACCTAAATAAAAGGAGGTAGGTTATAATCTCAATAAAGCAGTAGTTATGAAAATACATGAATAGTTGCATGAAATATGATCAAGAGATTAAAAAAACTAAAATAAAAGTACACATGATATTAAACAGGCTTACATTCGAGCATCTGTAGAAGATCCTACTTGAGATTATGCTGTTTCTAATAGACTCTGAATTCATTAATACATTCTTGGACCTCCAGCAGAAATGTATCTGCCCACCGATAATGGCAGCCTTATACATATATATATATATATATAATTATATTCTGTACTAACACAACTGAAGGAGCAAAGTGCCTTTTGTGCCNTAACCTGTTCCCCATTGTCAAACTTGAAGAAACATTAAACAGAAGGATACGGCATCCATCGCTATCAAGTGAAACCTTCTTTTTCTTGCTTCTTCCCTGTTAATAACAAATATGTTTGAGTGAAAGTTATCTTCACGGAAAAAAACCCTCACAAGTGCAACAGATGCAAAATACCTGTCCCACTCTTCAGCTGCATATTGTCTGTGAGCCACCTTGACTTGCTTTGGTTTTTGGAATGGCTTTTCCAGAAGGCCATCTTCCTTTGTACTGAAGATAGGGGCAAAAAAAAGGGAGAAAAGTTAGTCAAAAACTTTCATAAGCAAAAACATTCCCATATGCCAAACTCGAGTAACTCGAGTAACAAAACATGCTGTGTTAGTTTCTACATGAATAAAACCAGACCTTGGAATCAACCTCAGCTCAAACTTTACTTCATTTGCAGAACAAAGGTGGAAAAGCATTTGCTTACAGTTAGCATTTAAAGAAAATTACGACAATTTGCTAAAACTGCAAATTATCAACATTATCACTATAGAACTATGAGGAAAAAATCTTAAGATTCCTCAATCTCACTCTGCACTTCAAGCCCTCTATAAATCTAGGCTGCACAGCCAAGTAGAAAAAGGAAGGAAAATATGTTCATTGAAAAAGAATGAACATTAGTAACCCTACCCCATCCTTTCATGCTGATGTCTCAACACCTCATTAAACATCTCTGCTTCTCTTTGGGCAATCGTGAGAATCACTACTTTAAAACTTATTTGTGAACCATACTTCTCAGTGGGCAGCTAAAAAAGCTTTCAAAATTCAACAAAGTAATAAAAAGTTAAATATAAAGTGATGCACCTCTAGATTAATAAAAGGTATATTTGTTTAGTTTCATTCCTCAACAGAGGTGGAGAAAAGATTTTTCCGTAATTACCAGCTGACAGAAAGAAAGGAAGCCAGAAACCTGCAGACAAAGAGCCAGGGTATTTACATTTCAAGCTACAGAATATAGAACTCTAGGAACTAAGCACATCATTTGCTCAAAGGGATCTGTAGACACAAAATTCCCATAAGGAGACTCCATAAAACAGCAATACAAAGAAAACTTAAGACTACTATTTTCCTTGAAGTGAAATAAATATAATCATAGAGCAAGAAAAAGATACACACAGATGCAGTGAACCCACATTAGAGCCCTACTGGGAATCAGCAGTAGTGTGCCAGAACAAGGGTAACAATGGTATTTTTGAAATTAGTTAATTCCACCTAGGCAGTGGAATGGCGTAATGCTTCTTTTAAAGAAAACCAAAACTGAACAAAAACAGTCACTATTTTAATGGGGAACAGCTATATTTATAAAATAAATGGAACAGCACAATGCCTTCTATTATTCTAATGATTAAAACACTTCTTTTTCCCCTAGAATGCAGTCAAGCACTACAAAAAACCATTCTTTCAATTTCACTATAAAGAAAAATATGCAAGAGTCCTAGGAAAGTTTCCAGAAAGCCTCCTTAAATAAAGTCCAATAACAAAGCAAGGAGAAGACAGGGAAAGATACAAAAAATACATGTATAATGTACGCAAAATGTTCAGTAGGGTGCAGAAAATGTCAAAGGATTATGCTACAAAGCAAAATCAACACACAAATTAAAATCTTAATAATCTAACGAGATCAGACTAAAAAATCCACTAGTTGTGTGAACCACTGGAAGCATTGGCAAAATAACTAAAGAAATGTGCAGTTTCATTTCAAGGACTGAGTACAATGCAATTCACCAATATAATTCCCAGGTCTCTTTACAAACTAAATAATTCTGTTTTAACACCAGTAAGTATCTAAACACACACAGCTGCTCACTCACTCCCCTCCCAGAGGGATGGAGGAGAGAACCGGAAAGGCACAAGTGAGAAAACGCATGAGTTGTGATAAAACAGTTTAGCAGGTGAAGAAAAAGGTATGTGCTCAAGCAGAGCAAGATAAGGAATTCGTTCACTGCAGATGTTCAGACATTTCCAAGAAAGCAGGGCTCCATCAGGCATCACGGTTACTTAGGATGACATGCCATACCCCCAAACATTCTCCCTTCCTCCTTTTTTCCCCAGCTTTTGCTGCTGAGCATGATGTCATACGGTATGGGACATCCCCTTGGTCAGCTGGGGTCAGCTGTCCTGGCTGTGTCCCTCCCAGTTTCTTGTGCACCCCCAGCTCCTTGCTGGCAAAGTAGCATAAGAGGCAGAAAAGTCCTTGGCTCCGTGCAAGCACTGCCCTGCAACAACTAAAACATCGGTGTGTTTTCAGCACTATTTTTATCACAAATCCAAAATATAGCACAAATGAACTACTATGAAGAAAATTAGATCTATCCCAACCCCAAACCATCGCAATAATAAACAAGTTACATTAGTTCTTCACTTCCCCCAAGCAGGAGTTTTTTATCTACAAAGCCTACTGCCACTTGGCCCTTTTTGCCTTGCTCTCCTAGCAGTTTCACATTTCCTGACGGACCACAGCGAAATGAGGGGAGCAGCCAAACCCCAGCAGTTGATACTAATGCCCGGAAAAACGAAACACACTGCTCTGAGAACCGAGAGGCATACAGACACCAGATGGACGTGGCAGAACAGATCTTCATCACTTGTCCTTGGGAGACAACATGCTCTGGCAAGCTTGGCATGAGGAGATGCAGGAATCTGAGACTGGTTTTCCAAAAATAATTTCACCAGACTTTACATACCCCAGCATTAACTTCTGTGCACAGTAACAGGCCAATTGTACAAAGTACAGAATGCAATGTGTGAATTGCTTTACATTACCTTTTGGTCTTTTGTGCAGACTTCTCTCCGTTCTCCTCATCACTAAAATCAGAATCATAGCCACCATGGCCATGTCCCTGAAAATAAATAAATGATAACGCAGTCAATATACCTGCTAGAGTAATGCGGATACAGCATAACTAGAAATCAGTACTATGCAGCAGGCATAAATAAAAGACAGACATACAGCAAGCAAGCGCAAATTTTCACATATATCTAAACCAAATAAAATCCAACAGACAATGCAGAACATTTTCCAAGTAACACAGGACAAAGGAACTATGGCTTCTCACAGGCACTGTCAAAAAATCGCTTTATAAATAATTAATATGCAGATATTTCCATAGTTAATCTTCTCAGATGCAGATAAAAAGACGATAAAACATTTTTGGTCTTTACTTTATTCCTTATACATAAAAAGGTTTTTTCCCCAAGAACTACTTTTTCAGAGGGCTGAAGGACAGAAAATAATGTGCTCACACTACAAAAAAAAA
>VXAV01004727.1:107718-124951 GCA_013399715.1 Alectura lathami
CGGCGGGTCTGGGCGCTGCCCTGCTGAGGGAGCGGGGGGCACCGGGGTGCAGGTGCTGCGGGGTGGGTGCTTCGCAGCGGCATCTCGCAGCCGGGACAGGCGGCGTGCGGCGCGGCTTCTCCGAGGGAGCAGCGGCAGGGGGGCGGTTGGGTTTGAGAGCGTGGAGATTACACCAGGAAAAGGAGCTTTGTGAAGTAAAACTTTCCTCCTGAGCTAGCTGGGAGATGCCAGTCTCCACCATTAAGCCACCAAATACAGCAAGCAGCCGTCGGGGAGTTGGTACTGTTCCATCAAACACTAGGGCACACAATACCTGAGCCAGCGTTGTAACTTCTGAGGTCAGAAGTGCCTCAGTCCATCACAGGTACTTTGTGCTGGAATAGATCAGGGTTCCCATCATGCTATGGATTCCTGGAGTCTTGCTTCACAGCTGTGCTTCGCACAGGGAAATTTTCAAAATTGAATTACCACTTTCATTGTTTCTAAAGAAAATACATGTTGTAGGGAGTTGCTGTTATGTAGTGAGGCTATCACACACCACAGCGCTCAGACCTTATCTTGGCTGCTAAATCTTGGTTTCAAAAGAAGAGCATTCCTCATCTTGCCCTAGTGTTTCTGTCACTCCCTATGTTGTTATAGCTCTGAAGGGGTTTAGAGGCAGCGTCCCCTGGAAAGGAACTGAGTGCCAATCTCCTTGTCTGAGTGTCTGCAGTGTTCTGCTGAAGTCCCACTGAATGTGGCCCATTTCCACTAAAGGGCAGACACTCTCTGTTTCAAAAATGGAATTATCCTAGTTAATAATTTAAATATCTCAAAATAAATAATGTATACACACGAAGCTGTAATAGCAGGCATCTTTTTTGTTGTTCCTCTCTTATGGAAATGGCAGACTGCTTTAGTATGAATGAATCCCAACATGATTCTGGAAACTGGGCCAAGATATCATTGATTATGCACTTTGAAGAGAAGAGGGAAAGGTAGAGAGAGGATTTACAGTTCTTGAATCTCTAGTCACTGTGCTGTGGCCACGTAAGCCTGCATATAGAAAATATAAGCTTTCTGGGACAGAGGAAGATTCTGCAGTCTTTCCCAATGTAACAACTGTTGTAGATGTTGACATTACTTCATAATCAGTTTTGCTGCTTTAGAATTCCCAACTCTGACTGCTTTTCATGTAAAGGCGGCAGTGAGCTACATTACAACCTACTGCTGGGTAAGTGGGTAACAGCCTCCTAAACAAATTGTAAGTTGAAACTGAGCCTGTCCTTAGTCCTTGGTACGTGGATTATAGCTCAAACCTATGGGAGTATGTTCATGCTTTAAGCCTAGCCTCAGTGTGCTTTGACACCAAGAAGGATGGTTCTGTCATCAGATTCCCATGGGACTGAAAGATACAAGGAAAAAGGAAGAGAAATGAGCATCACTTCTTGTGGGGTGGGGGTTGCTACAGTTTTAATGTGGACTTCTGTGGTTGTATAATCAGTCCTTGGGAGCAGTTTTCAATTACAGGTGCATCAATCTGTGGGTTAGCTGCTGCTGAGAAGGGCACGCTGCTTTTTCTCAAATTGGCAATAGTGCTCATCTGACCACCTCTGCTGAACTGCAGTATTTGATTTTCTGCCAGTCTAGCTCCTTTGACTCTCCTCCTGTGGCATATAATGAGTAACAGTGCTGGTGCAAAAAAGTTTAGGAAGGGAGCAATGGGACAGGAGGGAAGGTGGAGATGAGCAATGAGGGTGGCCCTTTCAGCAGCAGTTCTCAATTAAATCAGCTTAGCAGTAATATGAAACCATACTCTTAAATGACAGAAGCCCTGAACTTCATTGGCCCACAAGGAAGACAATGTCACTGTAGTTTTCCCTTTGCTCCTCACCTAAATCTAGACTTGGGCTGAGACCTAGCATATCCAGGAAGCCTAAGTCAGACACTTTAAAACCTTCAAGATATAAATGTTTTGTAAGTTTTCAGTTCACTGACATGTTCACATACAACTTTAATCACTCAATTTTCTGACAACTCAGTGTAACAATTCCATAGACAGTTTTGGGAAAAATAAATGGAAATTACTGGGAAGCAGGGACACAATAGTAGAAGGCAATGTCCGTGATTCTGAAATACTCCCAAGAGTTTGTTCACTTACCTGCTTTCACTTTTTCTTCCAGTTGCCTATGTAATCACATCATATTATGCAGACTGCAGAGAGAGCCTCAGTATGCAAAAACAAACAAAAGTAATTTGACTGAATTTGCTACTTCTCAGTCGTTCAGTGGGTGCTAAAACTGCTGCTGGCATCAAAAGATTTATGAATAGGTATTGACTTGTGATTTGAGCTGGAGGGTGACAGGTGCATTTTAGCATCTCAGATGTGTCTTTGTGTGTTCAGGGCAGACCTCTGACCTTCTTTCTTGTCCTTTTGGGAGTAGCATTATGTTTACTTAAGCAACCTCACTTAATTTTATGAGGGATACTCTTACCACCAAGGATGTACAAAAAGAAAGTACTAAGTCAGGGAGACACAGAATTCAAAAGACCATACCTGACATACATATTGAGCTGTTCCTAAAAAATTCTGGTACAGCAGTTCTTACAGCATAAATAGCTTCATCAATTAATCTATTAGGTATATGTATTTTTCTTCTAATATCTAGGACAAATCTCCCTTGTTGCTAGTTTAGATAATTTTTTAATGCCCTAAACCAGTTAACACAGAAGGCAAGAATTTATCTGCATTTTTATGATATATTTTTGAATACTGGAAGACATGCATGCCCACAGTCTTTTCATTTTGAAGCTAAAGAAATGAAAGTTCTTCAACCTTTCCATATAGGTTAAATTTGTGACAGCTTTTATATGCTTTATTGCTCTTCTTCAGACTCAGATTCCTCTCTGTATTTTTAAGAAACATTAAGCACGGCTGTTTAGTCCTTACCAGCACTTAGCTGGGAACAATTACCCCAGCCTTCCTCCAGAAGGTTATTGTCTCTTAATGTCTTCTGGTAACCTTGCTTATGCTCAATAGCCTCTGTTTGCATGGTCAATATCAGTTTGGTTACCTGATTGTTACTGTCACCAGCGTCTAATGGAGCAGGTCAGGCAGCTCTGCCAGCTCCCATTGGTGCGTGGTGAGGGCAAGGCAGTCACCGCCAGCCGCAGCCGTGATGAGAGCTGTTTGCAGAGTACGTACATTTGAGTTTGACGTGGGAAACGTACAGAGTATTAGAAACATTGAGATGTATCCTGTCTAATCTTTCCTTTTTCTCCATTAAGTCAGTTATTTTGTGGAAAAATGGGGAAACTAGACTCTCGAGCATTGTTTGATATTGGCACCTTCCTACATTCTATGTCTGTGAAATCACCAAATCATTTATTTTCATATCTTCATAGTACGAACAGTCTGATGGCATCTGTCATGTTCCCGATTTTCATCTCCTCTATTTGAAGTCCCCTAGTAGTTTGTAGAAAGTAAGTAGACCTAAAAATACACATTCACATGTGCCAGTTAAGTTACATTCTGTAGGTGTAGTTTGTTTTTTACACGTACCTGTGTACAACTTCGGGTATGAACCGTGCCTGCCAACGAGCCCCAAGCAAGGTCTGTGTGTGAGGCACAGCTGACTCACAAACCCAAGACTTCCTGACAAACAGGGAAAATGAGCAGGGCTGTGCTGAGGTGTGATGGCCTGTGCTCACCAGCTCCCATAATGGGGACTGGTCATTACAGATTAGTCATTAAAGACTGCTGTCACTCTGTAATGATCTAAAGGTTACGTAAAGAAAGCAGGCTGCTGAAATGCATATTTGTTTTGTCAAATTCAGTAAATGTTCTACATTTTTTTGTCATGTAAATGATGTGCAACTTGGAGTTCAACTAACCACTAGATGTCAATGTTGCTGTACTGAAAGACAAGTGCAGTTTTATTTGTTTGGCTGATAAAGTAATTTATTCAATAAAAGCATTTCTGGTTTTGAATTTTTTTTTCTAGTATAGAATGTGTTACAAAAAATACAGTGGACAAACCTGTGCTTCACCTGCAATTTCAAGAGCAGCTGTGCTGTTTTATGGTGTTTTGGAGTTGCAATTACCATTTCAATGTGTAAATATTGTTAGAAAAGTACCTTTGAAAAAATAACATCTGATTGTTCATAAGTTTTCTCCCTTGCTCCAGTATCCCAGATCTTTGTGTAAGTGACCACAATCATTTGTATGGCATTTTATTAGTTAATAGGATAAAATAGATATAATAGTAACATATCTAATCCTGTTATAAGAATCTCAAGTCTACTAAATTCCAATTATTGGTGGAAATTTTCCTCCTAAGTATTCCTGTTTAACACTGCTGGAGATCAGTGTCAAAAACACCATGTAGGGATGGAATTTCTGTAATACCAAAGCTTCTGGTATGATGAACAGTTTGGAAATCTTGATTCTTTTGAAAATGTGGCCCTGATTCTGTAAAACTAAGGGTGGTGAGGAGAATTTGACCCCCAGACCTTTATTATTCCAGGCACGTGTTTTTTGAGGGTGAGGAAATCACTGCAAACCTTCACAATTCCTTGTTGCCTGCTGCGCTGTCAGACTGTCAAAGGACACCGGTTCTGTTGGCCATCTCCAAAGCACTTACTCTGAGACCAGAGTTTGGGAATTAGTTTTGCAAACACTAATGCAAAGACCAAGAAGAGGACAGTATATGTCTCAAATTCTGGATTAAGCTTGTTCTGCTAACAGGATTTAAAAAAAAAAAAAAAAAAAAAAAAAATGCTGNCTGAAAATCTTCAAGAAACAAAGTATGGGGAAACTTCACCCTTATTCTTAGCTGATCTTTTTGGTAAATAGAATCCCAATTTAGGCCACATTGTTACAAAATACAGCCTAACCTGATTTATTCCATCAGCTCCGCTTTGATGTACATGAAGCCTCACCATTTCAAGCACGATTCACAAAATGTATTCGCTGTTACTGTTGGCTGACTAGCAACCTTATAATCTTCATCATCATGGACTGTACTACTGTAAGTCATGCCAAACATCTTTTTTTGGTAGCAGCATCACTTATACTCTTAACATGCTAGTGGATCACAGATATCTGAAGTCCTGTGACATTTAATTTCTAATACCTATTTTTGTTTTCTCAACTAGAGTTACAGAGTTAAGTAAGAATCTTGTGATATCTTGAAAACCAGATTGTTTCAGTCACTCGTTATGTTGCATTTAAGGGAACGCTCCTACTAACAACCTGAATCCTAAAATTTCTGTGAACTTTCCAGAACCAAAAAAATATCATTAAACTAGGCCACAAACCCTTATTAATATGTGTATTCTAAATAATACCAGTATGACCCTGAAAAGACTAACTGTGATACAGTTATGGAAATAATACAGCAGACTTTAATTAGAAAATATATATTGGAATCAACCTATGATGTTTTCTCTACAGGTTTGGTGGTAGGCTGTTTGTTTTGTTTTGTTTTCAAAAAGTAAATAATTTTACCTAATAAATCCCCTAGAGATATACTATGTAGACTGCTGTGTGTTGTCCTTTAATTGGCACTGCCACTGCCCCATTTGCTGTGTGGCAGGTGATTTCAGTCTCCAGAGCTTACAGTCTGGCAGCGATGCTAAGAACAAAGTTCACTTAAGATTACACATGCACGTAGGCATGCATAAACATGTATAGTCACCTCAGTCCGTTAAGAATTTCATTAAAAAGTAATTATCAATATGCACAAAATAGTTTTTCTTAGTTTTATCAGCCTGCAGTGAAATAAGTGGAATACAGAAACTAACTCCTCCAGAGAGTTCCAGTTTTCACTTGAGGAGATTTTGGAAGTGCATTATGCTTAAAATCCCCAAAGTATGAGCATTTTCTTAAGAGAGTAAAGAATACTTAATCCTGCTTTTATGTCTGGATCTGTTGTGGTGGAAAGTGACTGGTGGTTCTCATCTACATAATCCAAGAGAAAGGGAAATCTGTTATTCTAGCTTGTTATCAGAGTTATTATTGAGGGGGAAATGAAAGAAAATCAGCGAGAGATGAGGAAAATGTAGTGAAGTGGATACACACACACACACAAAAAAGGCAACAAGCAATGTATTTGCTCTCTTTAATTTCTGTTCTTTACCACTAGATTTGTTCTGTGAAAGTAAGAATGTGAGCAAAATAGCAGCCCATTGCACTTTTAAATTGTCGTGAAAAAAATATATATTCCTTTGTTTTCCAATACATGTGCAGTTTTGCACATAATGTCTACCATGTATATGCATTCATCAATAGCTCACTCATTAGGGGCAGGTACAAATCATTTACAGTTGAATGTATGGAATCTATATAAAAAGGTGCTTGCAAGTCTCTGTCGTCTCAGTCATAGAAGCAGTTAAGCACTGCTGGTATACCTAGCATTATGGAAAACCTGGAAAAAAAAGGTGCCTCAGGGTCTGCAGTAGGAGATATAATGGAGAAATAAGATCTCATTCTTGCTTATGTGTTCCAAAAAACACTTGTACTTTTAGAGATGTGTTCCACTTTAGCTTCACTAAAAGTTCAGATCTTAATCCAGGAATCAAGGTCAGTTCTTCAAAGGCAAGGCATTTGACAAGGTCCTGCACCATATCCTTATCTCTAAACTGGAGAGATGTGGATTTGGTGGGTGGACTGTTTGTTGGATAAAGACCTGGCTGGATGGTCACAGCCAAAGGGTTGTAGTCAATGGCTCTACGTCCAGGTGGAGGCCGGTCACGAGCGGTGTCCATCTTGGGACCGGTGCTCTCCAACATCTTTATCGACAACTTAGACTGTGGGATCAAGTGCACCCTCAGCAAGTTTGCTGATGACACCAAGCTGAGAGGTGCAGTTGATACCCCTGAAGGAAGGGATGCCATCCAGAGGGACCTGGACAGGCTGGAAAAGTGGGGCCACGAGAACCTGATGAGGTTCAACAAGGCCAAGTGCAAGGTGTTGCACTTGGGTCGGGGCAATCCCAGGTGTGTGCACAGACTGGGAGAAGAACTCCTTGAGAGCAGCCCTGTGGAGAAGGACTTGGGTGTTGTGATCGACGAAAAGCTGGCCATGAGCCGGCAGTGTGCTCCTGCAGCCAGGAAGGCCAATGGCATCCTGGGCTGCATCAAGAGAGGGGTGGCCAGCAGGGAGAGGGAGGGGATCGTCCCCCTCTACTCTGCCCTTGGAAGGCCTCACCTGGAGTACTGTGTCCAGGCCTGGGGCCCCCAGTACAGAGGGGATGTGGAGCTGTTGGAGCGGGTCCAGAGGAGGGCCACCAAAATGATCAGAGGGCTGGAGCACCTCTCCTGTGAGGAAAGGTTGAGGGAGTTGGGATTGTTCAGCTTGGAAAAGAGAAGGCTCCGGGGAGACCTCATTGTGGCCTTGCAATACTTAAAAGGAGCTTACAGGCAGGAGGGGGACCGACTTTTTACACAGGTGGATAATGGTAGGACAAGGGGGAATAGGCTAAAACTGAAAGAGGGGAGGTTTAGGTTGAACATCAGGAAGAAATTCTTCCCTGAGAGAGTGGTGAGGCGCTGGCACAGGCTGCCCAGAGAAGCTGTGGCTGCCCCATCCCTGGCTGTGTTCAAGGCCAGGCTGGATGGGTTCCTGGGCAGTTTGATCTCGTGAGCTAGTGGCTGGCAGCCCTGTCCACGGCAGGGGGCTTGGAACTAGATGATCTCTGAGGTCCCTTCCAACACAAGCCATTCTATGATTCTGCAAACCATTATGCAAGTGGTCAGTCTTGTTCATCACAGTGTTTTCCACAGTGTGCTAAAGCTAATATTAAAATATTTGATACCAGAGATGATTTGCAACGTACAGTGGTGTAGCCAACCTCATTCCACCTTGCCTTGTCAGTGGGATTACTTCCTTAGTAAAGCAGTTCAGAAACTACATTTAGAGGCTGATAGTATCTGGGTTGAAATAATCTATAGAATCATAGAACCATTAAGGTTGGAAGAGACCTCTAAGATCGTCTAGTCCAACCATCAGCCCATCACCACTATGCCCACTAAACTATGTCCCTCAGTGCTCCATCTGCACATCTGTTGAACACCTCCAGGGACAGTGACTCCACCACCTCCCTGGGCAGCCTGTTCCAATGCCTGACCACTCTTTCTGAGAAGAATTTTTTCCTAATTTCCAGCCTGAACCTTCCCTGGCACAGCTTGAGGCCATTACCTCTCGTACTATCACTGATACCTGGGAGAAGAGGCTGACCCCCCCTCACCACAACCTCCTTTCAGGTAGCTGTAGAGACCAGTAAGGTCTCCCCTGAGCCTCCTCTTCCCCAGGCTGAATAGCCCCAGTTCCCTCAGCCGCTCCCCATCAGACTTGCGCGCCAGGCCCTTCACCAACTTTGTTGCCCTTCTTTGGACATGCTCCAGGGCCTCAATGTCTTTCTTGTAGTGGGCGGCCCAAAAGTGAACACAGCACTCGAGATGCAGCCCCACTAGTGCCGAGTGCCCGGTGACAATCACCTCCCCAGTCCTGCTGGCTACACTATTTCTGATGCAAGCAAGGATGATTTTGGCCTTCTTGGCCACCTGAGCACACTGACCATTCAGTCGAAACTGAAGTATACAGGGCTATAGAGAGGCTGCTCTGCACAGTGAACTAGAGTGAATCAGTGAAAATTCCTTTTTAACTTTTAATTTAATGGGCATGCTTATACAGTATTACTGTGAGACCTCATTTAATAATACCATTAGCCATTATGCTAGAACTGTCCTTTCGTTAGTAGAAATATACTATTGCTTGCCAGATTTTGGAAATAATAGGGGTTATATTTCAAATTAAATACAATTTTTTGTTATTTAATCATTAGGATGATTCAGATATGAGGTACTGAAATACTATCTACCTTTCTATTGAAAGTATTTCCAGGATACTATTCATTTCATGGCACCTAAATGGAAAGGGAAGGGTAGCTATTCTAAATGGGAACAATTAGCCTAACTTAGTTACAAATATTGAATTGTGTTACTTACAGCCAGCAACAGTGAGCTGTGCAATATCCACAACTCTAAAAGTAAAACTTACAGACTGAAAAAAAAATGCTGAGGAGAGTAGAGTAAGTAAAAAGAAATATTCAAGCTTGTGTCTTGGGGGAGATCCTGCTATTTGCTGAAACCACATTCAATTTGCAAGCACTATATTAAAATGTTAGCAGTTATATATCTAGATGGCTGCCTTTCTTGACCCGAAATAAAATATAAACACATGAAAGATAAGGGTCAGGACTTGAGGTGAGATTTGAATGAAATGCCATTTCCTTTAGCATATAATGGAATTTTCTTACAAATCTACACTGTCCTCAAATGTACAGTTCTTAAAAGATGGAATGTAATGTTTAAAGTTATATCAGGATCAATTTTAATACATTTTGAACTCTTGTTTTAGTCAATTCATGCCACTCTTCCCATGTACAACTAGCTTTTAGCTAGTTCAGTCTTATCAGATTTTATATTTAGCAGGTTTCTATAATCTGAGTTGGTTAACAAAAAGGAAATATTTTGACTACCTCATTTAACTTTGATATGGTCGTAATCCATCCACTAGTTTTAAGAACTAGGAAAATTTGTGTTGGAGGTTAAATTCCTGAAGCATGGGCTTTCTCTTTCAAACAATTTTCTGTCAAGCTTCAACTTTCCATTGTATTTTTTTAAAATCATCTGATTTTGGAGAAAGTTAAAGTAGCCAAGTAAGATTAAGGTATTCTATATACAGAAATGAACCTGTTTTATACATGTTTGGGAGCTAATGGGTACTGTAGAATAGAAGTTCTTTCACTTTTTCTGTTTTGCCATGTTTCTAGATAATAGTTACCTTAATGACCAATATTTTGCCATCCATTCTTAGTAGCAACTTGTCCTTTACTTCTTGTACCTTGCCTTGAAATTCAAGATCAAGCTGTTATCACCTGGAAGGATTTTACCACATGGTGAATAAACAGTAAGTCTTATTCAGGCACTCTCTTACTTCATTAATCTGATCTTCATCATCCTGAAGGGGTGTGACCAGTGATATTCTTCTCTCAATGTACAAAAGTGATTTCTACAGGCTGGAGAATATTTTAAGATGTTTTCAAATGAAGAGTGTAGAGGTAGCTATGTTCTAGAGACAGTTTTCAAAACTTTCATATGTTCAAGTCTGACAAAATAGTACCCTTCTGGTAATTCCAAAACTTTTTGTCAGATGAATTTTGCAGAACTTAGGTTTCATAACCTTAACAATCAAATGGCACTTACCTATGGCACACTTCACTGTTTTATGCAGTATATGAGCTGGAAAGTTGTGTATAAGCAGTTTTTCATTTGCATTATCCATTAAATTGTAGACAGGGAGGTAACTTCCAAAATTAACATTAGCTTTATCAGCATTGCCAGAGGACACACTGCCAGGAGTTCAAATCAGCAGTATGCAGTGCAGTTTTTTGATGTGGTTTCATTGCTGTCTTGGAGGTAATCAAATAGCTGACGAATTGTCATCCTTTCAGCTCTGTAGTAAGAACAACTGGTGAGGCATTTTGATACTTTCTGACTTGGAAACATCAATGCTTGCAGAAAAATATGCCCTTACAACAAAAAAGAAGCTAATGTGCTGTTAATATATGAAGGTACCGTCGTACTGTTTGAGAAACAAAGCCTTACACTCATGGCCATGTCCATGATGGGTGTCTCCCATCTGCAGCTCGGTGCAGCCTTAGAACAGCATAAATACTGGAGCTGGGTGTCGGTATGAAAGGGCAGCAGAGGCCAGGCTGCAGACAGTGATGCGACCCCGAGCCACGGCCACGTGGGCCCTGCCTGTCCTCGGCAGAGCGATGGAGCCGCTTCCCGATGTCACCTGCTTGGAATCTATAGCAACCCTCCGCTAATATGTGAGGCTATTTTTAGCAGCAGGGCAGCCTTGAAAACAGCAGGTAAAGCATGAAAAGAATGAATAAGTGGCTGTGGTGCTCGCCTGTGAATAGGAGCTATATATAGAAGAGCTCGCTCGCTCTCTGGAGAGAGATCTTAATATATATAACACGTATATGAAGGCGGCTCAGCCTCCCCCCGAGGGGAGGCAAAAGTGTCAGAAACATGCAGCAGAGCATTATTACTACTTCTGACCTGAGCAGTTACCTAAAATGTCAATCCTTCAGATTTTTCTTTTTAAGAAGAAAATCATTAATGGAAACAGGTATCTTTGATTCACTCTTAATTTGCAGAGAATGCACATAGCATTCCTTTCCCTGAATGAAGAGCAAATTAAACAGCAGGAGACAGCGTGCAGCTCCAAGCTGTCTGCAGCCAGTACTTGCTCCAGAGGCTTTTCTCAGGACCCCTTCCCAGTGCCTGGGGTCCAGGATCTCTCTTGAGATATTTCTACTGCCGTTTCTGCATTCCCACTCCTGTTTTCTTGTTCTTTTTTTTTTTTTTTTTTTTTTTTTTTTTTCNTTTTTTTTTCTCCCACGTTCATCCATTTACTTCAAGAAAATGCTTAGGAAAAAGTCCCATGTGTCTTTGTTTAAACAGTAGTGCGTGCCATTTATTTAACTGGGGAGCTATATTGCTTCATAAAGGAGCTTATTACTTCTTCCTGATGTATTATATTGAAACTGGGAATTAGACCCTCCAGTTTTAATGACTCTTTGCCTAAATCACAAGGGCAGCAACAGAGGAAACTTGCAGATACGTAACAGTGATTGGTGTCTAAAAGAAAGTCAGCTGCATGGCATTTGGATTGTTATCTTAGAAAAATGACATACGGGAAGCATTGTAAGTCCAAAATCTGAACATCTGAAATATTATTTGCCAGGTAGGGAAAATCCTTTAGTTTCTGAGCAGTCATAACCAAAACATGTATTCCTCTGTTGCTGGAGAGTTGAAAATTGCATTGAAAATTACAGCCAGTTCGTAGACACAATGTTCTGTTGGTGTTGCTCTCCCACCACAGAGCGAGAGCCAGGCAGCCAAAAGAGCAAATCCTCCCTTAAAGCTGCACTGAGGAAAGAGCATGCTGGCATATAAACAGTTCTCATGGAAAAGGAACAGGGTGCTCAGCCTGGTGCTGTGCCCTGTTTGGTGGAGAACCAGTGCTGGGCTCTGTGCAGTGAGAATGTGCCCACCGCAGGGTGGGGTGGGCTGTCAGGCAGGTCTAATGCTTGCTTGAGGTAAAAGGGATTAGCTCCTATGGAAATAAGGTATTTTTTCAAATTCTTTGAAGTGTTAAAAACAAGAAAAAAATAAAACACACTTGTGGAATTATCAGCAAGAAGCCCTAAGATGTTTCGGGGCTGGTCCAAATCCCAGCTTTCTAAAGTATTTTGATTAGCAACAATAAAGCGATAATATGTGTTCGATGAGGCACATCTTTCTCCTTGTGCAATTCATTGTGTCAGTGGCACTCCAGCAAGGCTTTTACTTGAACTATGTGAGTGACTTCAGTGGGCTAAGATTTCTTCCACTGTGAATTATTCAGGACTTAGAAACCTCCAATTTTTAATGGCTAAAGAATCTCTCCTCAAAAGCCTGTTCTCTCTGGAATGTTACAAATAAATTTCCAATGTACATTTAAATAAATAAAATTTCAGTTACTTTTTTCTGTCTGCAAAATGACAACGAAAATTAAATACAAGTTTGTGAAGGTTAGAATAATTTTGCAGGGACTCAATGCCATGAAAAAAGTACAGAAGGGCAATGCTAGATAGTGCAGGTCAAGGAAAGGATTTTATAATATGCCGTCTGTTTTTAATTAGCGTCTTGGCAGACTGGAGGAGCTCAAACATTTTTCCATGAAGAAATGTATTATAGGCTTTTCTAGCTGCCAATTAAATGGCATTTAGCTGCAGTGACAGTGGTATGTTGTTTTGGGTCTGCAGAAAGCACTTGCTCATGCTAGAAAATCTGGGACATTGTGTTTCGGATACAGGGTTCTTACTGGACTGGATTTTCTATTGCTTTGCATTCTCAGTGTAGGCATGAAAGATACCTCCTAGGGAGAACTGCTAAGTTCATGAATAGTGCAAGGGGCTGGCAGAGTGCAGATCTTTCCCAGTGTCTGTTTGGATACACCTCTTGAGGATTTGTCCTCCAGTTAGATGATGCCTTTTAAATTGTGATGTCTGAATACTAGGGCATTTTGTGAGGTTCATCTTTTATCCCATTTGGTGTGGACTGAGGTGGTTTGTCACCAGTTCTGTCCTATGGTTCATTTAAATGTTTGTGGCCGTTTTCCCTGCATGATGCTATTTCACTGTGAGTTTTAGGGTTGCAAAACTGAGGCACAGTGCCACAGACACCTTGCAGCAGTCAACACTGGTGTAGCAGCTCCCGTCAACCGCTTGTTTCCACCCTTGTACTGAGAACAGCTGTAGATAAAAATCATCTTTAGAGAAAATTCTGTGGAACAGCAACCTGAGTAAATTAACAGAGCCTCTTGTTTCACTGGCAAGCCAATACCTTGTCCAGAGACGGGTTGAACTGGCTGCGGTTATACAGTGGTTACCAGACCAGGGTGGAAAGGTGAGCTGCGGCTGTGCCACACAGAGAGCCACAAGAGCCTGCAGCCCAGGATGGGGAGAGCCGTCAGGAAAGCTCAGGCGGCTCCTGGGAGTGCCCAGTGGCTGCCCAAGGGGAGTTGAGCAAAGTGCGGGAGGCGGAGTTGCCTATTTGGTGGTAGCTTGTACTTGGAGCTAATGAGGTGTAAACTCATGAAACTGCCCCTCAGCTGTGTGGCTCCCTGCTCCTCCAGCAGCAAAGCCAATATTGCCTGCCTGCTCCTGTCCTCAGTTTCTTGTTCTGGTTCTGTCAGTGCCTGTTTTGTTTTGGAAGGATTTGGGTTTGTTCAAGGGGTTGTTTTTCGTTCTTTTAACAGATCATTTAACTGATCTAGTTAGAGAACAGCATTAGGGACAGACGCACTGGTAGCGAGCTGTGGAAGACAGCAGAACGAAGAGGCCGTGGCAGAGCAGGGAAGAGAGAAACCATCCGCTTAGAGAACGCACTGCACAGAACTACATTCTGAATGTCACCAGGTCATTTCCTTCAAAAGTCATGAGACCATTTCCAATTAAAAATTAACTGTAGTTTTTATCAGTAGTATCATGCTTTTGATATCTGATCAGGGCATGTAAGGAGAAATATGGTGGCTTGCGTTATTTGTCCACAGCTTTTCCTCTCTGAGAGGTTCCTATAGAGGGCACTTCAATCCTACGGCAGGGCACACGCTAGATAATGAGCCTGATGCCAGTTCCTTTGCAGTGGATTGTCATTTTGTCTGGCTGAAAAGTGCGTCCCATTCCAAGTCTGCCCATGTGAGGTGCTGATCTTACCAGCGTATAAATTAGCTACTGGCAAATTTTCTTGAAAGTTCTCTAGAGAGACTGACAAAGTGCAGATTTCTGCAGAAAGAAAAGACCCAGTATACTTTTTTGCTTCCTTTCTTAATACTCTTCTCTATATTAGGTTTGGTCTCAGGTCCTTCTGTGGTCCATGAATTAACACAGCTTCACACGTGTGCATTGTGGTCTCTAGCTCTCAAGCTTGTATGTTTTTTCCTCCATCTCTACATATGGGGGCTGGAACTGGATGATCTTTAAGGTTCCTTCCAACCCAAGCCATGCGATTTTTCAGTGGTTCTATATCCATTGTCAGCATTTTCAAGGCAAAAGATGAACAACAGAGATGAAGGAGGAATTATTTTTTCAGTTGTGGAGGACAATGACTAGTATTCAAGAGAGCAATTGACTCTATGCTACTGGATTGTGTGCTGCAAAGCGTACTGCTTTGTTACAGAACTCCTGACACTTCAAAAAACCTGAGAAAGAACCTGCCCCCACTGTATGGCTGACAGAAGGCATGAGCTGGAGAAGAGCTGAGGACTCCCAGCTCTGGGGCTTGTACAGACATCCAGTCCCACTTGGAGGACCAGGAATGGGTAGCCACTGAGGGAACTGGAAGTGGAGGGTGAAAAACTCAACAGGATCAATAAGGTTTGTGGGGGTCTTTTTCACAGGGAAGGAGCAATCCACGAGTAACTGAGGTTACATCCCTGTCTGACATGATGGACTGATACTGGATTTTTCTGTTTGTTTGTTTTGTTCTTTTTCTTTACGTACATAAAATAAAGGTACTGAGCTGTGGCAATTGTTTGCCTACCCTGGAAGATAGAGCAGTGTGAGCAGTCATCCAGAATAACATTTAAATACACTTAACATTACCACTATTGTCAATATCAGCTGTTCAAAGACTGCGGACTATATACGTACAGTTTTGTGATACTGGTTTAAAAGTCATGTGATATCTAGCTGCTTAACCTTTATTACACCTGGAGGCTGGGCAAAGTGGCCTCCCTAGATCCTTCCTGAGTGAGCCTTTCAAAAATCACAGGAGGTAGAAATCCTATAGCTTTGAATTGTCTTCTGAGGTAGTTTCTAATAATGTTTACTATTTTTAAAACCTGCAATTGAAAACAAAACATGAGGGTCATAAAGAGGCTCTATGGTTATAACAAAATAAAAACCTAAACATAGATTAATTTTGCGTAGCTTCTGTTTGGACATCTCCTAAACAGTGATGGGTCAGGTAACATCTCTCCTGATGTACTTCTTGTCATCAGTCAAATTCTGCTCCACCTAAGCAGTGAACAGTCCCAGAGCCACTGCACACTGACTGGGATGCATGTAGCAGAGCAGGCATCCTGCAGCACCGTACACTTTTGGCCGGAGACCTGAGGCCTGGCTCTCCTCAGAGGTGCTCATTCGTAGCTCCAGGGTGAGCTGGGAACTGGCCACCCCATGCAAGGGAAAGGAGGCTGTCCTCTGCATTTTTCTTTCCCCTAAAGTTGGCAGCATTTACAGTAGTCATTTTCACAGCCTTTTTACACAGGGATTAGCCTGACTGTGCCACTTCACTGAAACTCTTGTTGTGTAATATGGAGGATATGCTCAATACAGACCTGTGTAGACAGAATAGGGAAAAACAGGTTAGAAGAAGTTTTCAAATAAAAAGTTCTGAGCAACTCTGTGATAACTCACAAGGTGTTCTGTGCTATAAGCTGTTGTAAAGGCATGTTGAGTTTTGTTGCACCTAACCTGCAGAAGGTCTGTTCCTGGCAATGTGTTTTGGAGCCAGACCCTCCAGGAAGCATGGTGTTTTCAGAACTGTTCGGAATTCAAAGGACTTCATTTTGTTTATTGAAAGAGATGGCACTGGGAGAACGAAAACTCAGATCATGAGACGTTTGTAGGAGTCTTTGGTCTCAAAATCCTACTGCTCTAAACACTGTGGTATTGTAGTGAGAACAACTGTCTGCTCCTAGGAATAATTCCTGAATGATGGGGTATGATTCTGACTCGTGCCACCTCTGCAGTGAAACATCGTGTGCTCAAGACTAAGCACAGTGAAGTTCACCAAAGTCTTACTATCACTGACAGTGGATTTTGGATTAGGCCTCCAAACCTGGAGGCAGCTCATACTGAGCATGGAAAAGGCAATAAAATTTTCAAAAAGTAGGATGAAAGAAGGGATAACTGTAGCACTGTATGTATCTGCAAAGGCAATTGTAATCAGCATGAAACCACAGGAAGCTTATTAAAATTTTGCCATATGTTGGTAATGAAAACATATTGGGCCAATGTGAATATGCAAATACAGTCAGTGGAGCAGAGTTAATCCCTCAAAAAGGAATTAAATATTTTAAAAATAATTTTTGGCTCTATGTTCTGACCTTTTGTGTTTGCTTTCCATAAATATTTTAGCAAACAGGTTTACTCATAGAAGTATTCACATTGTATCATTCAAGTATAGTTGCTGAAAGTGTATTTTGAGTAAATAGTAACAATAAATGCATATGTTTGTGCTAGAAACAGGCTGCAAAACTTGAGCTAAGTCTGATGGAAGAGCAGGAGTAATACCGGGTGGTGAATACCCCGAATGACAACTTGTTAAATATCTTTAATTCTGAATGTCATTTGCCTGCACCAAACTTGTTCCTAGGTGGTTGGTATCAAATACTGGTATTATCAGAATTCCAAACAATTAGGATTTATTGTAAGAAATAAGCTATTTGATTCCTACCGTGTAGAGTGTATGGGAAATAATTATTCCCTAGGAATTACTTGGCTGTAGTCAAAATGTAAAAGGAGAAATATCATAGCAGATTAATAAGGTACAGGAAATACTAAAATCTACTCAGCATAGTGCAAAGATCAGTGGCTCTCAGCTGTTAAATATATATTTAAAAAAA
>VXAV01004727.1:124974-148616 GCA_013399715.1 Alectura lathami
AAAAAAAAAAATTAAAAAAAAAAAAAAAAAAAAAGAAAAGAAAAGAGGGTAAAAATTAAAAAGATCCCGCGCACGAGGAGAAAGAAAAGCAGGTCTGTGTCTCCAAGGAGCAGCCTGGCCTCGTTCTGCGGCTTTTTGTTTTTGAGGGCTTCCCCTCAGACCTGCTTAAGCTAAAATAAAGCAGCCGAGAGAAAGGGGGAAGGTGGGCGAGGGAGCGGGGCCGNCGAGCACGGAGCGAGCGCGGCCTGCTGCAGGCCTGGCGGAGCCCCGCCGGGAGAGCAGGGCGTGGGCACGGCTTCTTCGGAAACACGCAGGCTCCTAGGTGTGGTATTAGTGCAGTACCAAGGGCGAGTCAGAGCGAACAGCAGCCAGCAGCGCGGTGCGGGCTTATTGCTGCCCACACGGGAGCATGCCTGCCAGAAGGCTCCTCTGTTGGGCAGTAAGGCCAAGATTTTGCTGTTAAAACATTGCCAAATCGTGAAAAACATACCTAGGCCAGGCCTCCCTCATCCCTCCTGCTGAACCCTGGTTGAAACCAAAATAAATGCATTTTGACTCGCATCACACTGAATCAGTACCTGAAGCAGGAGCGTGACGGAGCCAGCGAGGGCCCCACTGTGTCACTGGTAAGGGGTGAGCACAGTGCTGCAGCAGCTGGAGGCAGGTACAGCCCTGGACAACCACCAACCGCTTTGGTTTTGAGCTACGACATGCCAAGAAATGAGATACTCAGCTCAGCACAAAAGGACCCTGGAAAATGTGATTTATGTCTCTCGTTTGACAGAGCTGTTATATATACTCATAATATTTGCAATTCGGGGGAAAAAAAAGAAAGCAGTTGTTTTGGCACGTAGTTTGGAATAGAAAGTGAACTTCCAGGCAGTTCTCTGCATGGATGGAATTGGAGTCAGGTTACGGATCTGCTGCAGAATGTGCTTTTGTTACGGAAAAACTGCTACGCTGTGAAGTTTTCATGAGGGTCACTGTGGCTGGAGTATAAACTAAAAAGAAGTGCCTGAGTAATTGATGGTGGATTGCAGTGAATGAGCTTAAGAAAATGCAGCATGGGGTTTCACCATCAATGGCAAACTATTGCCATGGCAATGGGTAGCTTTGCCAGAAACAAACAAACAACAACAGCCCTCTTTGAGCAAAAAGTTGAGAATTTGCTGTTCTCACCTCACTGAAGTTGTGCTTTTGCACCACAGACCAGCTCAGAGGGGAAAAGACGGGGTGCCCTGCTCAGGCAAGTACCACAAATCCAGCATCCTTCTCAGTAGTACAGTTACATCATTTACAGAGCAAGAAGTAACCTTTATACCCATGGGAAGGTATCAGCATTTGCTTTATAATGATTTCAGTGCTTTGGTTACTGTAATTCTGTATGATTTTCTTATGGAAGGTGGAAGGGCTCAGCATTAAAGTAGCTTTGTGTCACTCCTAGTTGAAGTCAATGCTGCTTCAGGAGAAACTTGCTGATATAGAAGATTTTACGAGCAAAAACATAGGCCCGCACTTGAATTAATAAAGAGCTTTAAGAAAACCAAGACACAGAGGGAACTGAGAAAGCACGAGCCATGTGAGCTGCCTTTCTACAGGCGAGCGTGTGGAGGGGAGAGCGCTGACGCACAAGGGCAGGAGCCATCTCCCAGCAGGGGCTTTTGCAGGAGGCCCTCTGAAATCTTTTCGTGTTTCTGAGGATTCCAGGACCCTAAGAGGATGCTGTCCCAGCATCCATTCTGAGCTTTGTGGGCCCAGAGCCTCCTCTCAACAGATCTCAGCCGCCACCAGGCAAGGAATCTGTAGCGTTGGGGTCCAGCCTGGTGCCATCCTGATCTCTTGCTGCATTCCAGGCCCTTGTCCCTCTTTGCCATCTTCCAGCCATTGCATCTCAAATTTCTGCTGGGCTCCCATATCTGGATATGTGCTAGGGACTTGCTGGCATCATTTCTGAGAAAGACAGACATGGCCTGTTGGTCTTGTAATTTCATGGCCTGAGGAGCAGGAGCAAAGGGACAGAACCAGGTGGCCATGTGGAATCAGTGGAGTAACCAGCAGCAAAGAGAGATCTGGGGTATAGATGTTTGCTGGTGAGGAGACAGCATCAACTTAAAGGAGGCAATAGTGAGCATGACTGTGTAAAACCTTCTGAACCATCAGGCTGACCCTTGTATCAGACTTTGTGGTCTGTGTAATGCAAACAGTGCTGTCAGTCTGACAGGGGGTGTGTCAAGACCTATTAAAGTTTGCAAAACTCTGTTAATAGCAATCCTATATCAGAAAAAAATAAACCAATCCCATTTGGATTTCCACCTATTTGGCATTCATTAGTTTTGTCTTACCATTCTTTATGTAATAACACTTATGTGCTGCTTATCTTAAGTTCCCTATAAAATATTTATTATAGTTTACTGTAAAGTCTTCAGGATGAGGACTGTTTCTTGCAGAGTATTCATGCTGCACCTAGCATTAATTTCAACTGCAGTCTGCAGACAGTATTGTAGGTATTCGTTGTTACCAGCAAGATTTGGCCCTATCCTGTCCCTTTTCAAACAAAGTCTGTTCTTAACTTTTTCTTCTTCATAGCCAGTGTTTAAATAACACTTGAATGATCAAACTAGTCTGAGACAAATAAATTTTTAACCTGAACTTTTAATTAATGTTGTCCATTTTGAACAGTGCTTGATTCTCTTTATTTAACCAGCTCAGAAAACATGTAACAAATAAAAACTTTGTGGTTTTTTTTTTGTTGTTGTTGTTTTTTTCCCCCTTAGAAATGCAGTTGGGGTCTATTTTGCATGAGAAAATATTTTGTTTAGGAATGACAGTTGTAGGCATTCTCTCATACATTGTAATATTTTCCGTGTGTGGCAGCTTGTTTTACAGTGGTACAAATATGTGCAATAAAGCTAAGGATAAAATTAATCTAACAGCTTTTGCAGCAATGCTTTTGATGGCTTCACTTGATTTCATTTTCCAGGAGATACTGCCTTCAGTTCTGCTGCTTGCAATATGGGAAGCATAATTCTCAACGGTTCCTGAGGTTGTAGGGATCCAGTAAAAGATGACTGATGCCCCCCCCACACACACATACTCCACCCCACACCCACTCACCCACCCACCAGCAAAACATAATGCTGTACTATTTTTGGCAACAGAGAAAGGGCCTCCCTGTGAAAACAGAAAGCAGTGTATTTCTCAGTTACATCACTTTGCAATCTAATGCTGTGTTGTGCTCAGTGTTTTTGTGGTGATGCAAGTCTTTCCTTTTTTTTTTTTTTTTTTTTTTTTTCTTCCTTCAGCCGGTTGGATTTTCCCCATCTTACAGCACCTCGCAGGTCTCTTCTCTCAGCAGTACGTTGCCTGAGTGAGTGGAAACACACAGATCAGCTGCAGGTTTCTGCCTACAGAAACAGAGTGAAAGAGAAAGAAAAGGGTTGGGAAAGCAGAGACAAATATTGACCTGGACTTATAGAAAGACATCCAATGGCTGAATAAAGAACCCCTGTTCATGTTTTGGGATATTCTTTCAACTGGCTGGAACGAGAGCGGATCAAAAGAATGGGAAATGCCAGCAGACCCTTTAGAAGAATTGCTTATTTCTTATGCCTTTTATCTGTGCTTTTGCTGACTGAAGGGAAGAAACCAGTGAAGCCAAAATGTCCTGCCTGGTGTACTTGTACCAAAGATAATGCTTTATGTGAAAATGCCAGATCTATTCCTCGCAGCGTTCCGCCTGATGTTATCTCACTGTAAGGGCTGTAAGCATTTGGTTATTTAATTTATGATTTGAAATGAACTAGGATGTGTGGTGTTTTCAGTGCATACCGAAGGATGCTTGCTGCAGGGAGTACCTCCAGCATTCAGAATCATCAGCTAATGTGTTAAAATTGTGCTGCATTCTTGAATTCTGATTTTTACATCTCTTTCATCTGTCTGTCGGTGTCTGTGCACACATGCCATTTCATACCTGCTCCTATACTACAAGAAACCTGTAACATTATTATTTTTAAAAAAATTTTTATTTTCAGTACTTGCATAAATACATTTCTCTGTTATGACCAGATCAGTATTATAACCATGCTTATATGAGACTTCATTAATATGAGGTTGTTTTTTTCTTCTTTCCAGATCCTTTGTGAGATCTGCTTTTACTAAAATCCCAGAAGGGAGTTTTTTGCTCACACCATCTCTGCAGCTTCTGTGAGAAATATTTATATGATATGATTTTGTTATGAAATGTATATGTATCCATAAATACTGTAAAAAATGTCACAGTATTATTTTTATGAGAAATAGCAAGAGAAGGTTCATTAGATAACAAAATACTAGACTTTTTAGTAATTTGAAAGATAGAGCATGTTTAATTTTTTTTCAAAGTGCATGTACTTAGTATTTTGCAGGAATATCTGTTGTCAGTGCTACTTTGAGTGATTGCATTCTGAAGGTTTTGGTGACAAAATGTGTGCTATCTTTATAATACTTTAATTAATATTACAGTAGGGATTTGAGCATTGCAACAACTCTTCTTGTTTCTTTTCTGCAGCCCTGGGGCCTGGTCCCAATGTAAAGCTGCCCATTTGCAACTTTCGTTGCCTGCAAGCTCACAACCCCCCAGATCAGGCCGTTCTTTTCAGTGGGACAGGTCTTGAAGTCCTTTTCCATGTAGAATTGCCACTGACTTCTGTGGAAGTTAAGTCACTTCAGTGGGAGTTTTGCCTTGCTAGTGTCTGGATTTGACCCTATTTATTATTTTGTGTTCTTTGAAAATGCACAAAAAGTAATGAAGATTTTCTTTTAATTTGAAAATAATAATAGAAAAAATAAGTTATTTCAAAATGAAATACTGCTGTGGGGTATACATAGGAAGAGAGTGTTTTTGGATATTTAAAAATTGGTTGCATTTCTGTATAGAATCTTTACAGGTTCGCAGTCTTTCCTAGAAACGTGGGCATACAATTACATAATTGCTAGCTATACAAAGGTAGAGGGGGTGTAACCTGAACTGTTTACAGTGGATGTGCCACCAGCCTGAAACACATCCAGGCTGGTTGCAGAAATCTGGCAAGAAAGACTCCCTGATGTGATCAAAATCAAAATTAGACATCTGTCCCGAACTGAGTTCTCATGCATGCTAGATGTGGTCAGAAGTGCGGTGTTGATATACTGGAGCCCTAATGCTGTCACATTAAACTGTTGGTGCACTGATAGCTGAAGCCCTGACCCTAGCTGTACTCTGCTACCTCAAGTGGAGCAGATAAGGAGGTGCAGATGTACTGTACGATTTTGGATACAGGGTAAATAGGTAAACGCAGTTACTATGGAAACCTAAATGCTTTTCCATTGTGCTTTATTCCTGAGCATATTTTCCCAGG
Source organism: Alectura lathami (assembly GCA_013399715.1). Taxonomy (NCBI): domain Eukaryota; kingdom Metazoa; phylum Chordata; class Aves; order Galliformes; family Megapodiidae; genus Alectura; species Alectura lathami. Next base: position 130,350 of record VXAV01004727.1, read on the forward strand.
TGGTCACAGATCACAAAAGGGACAAATTTCACATATTCCCTGCAATGTGCCTTTCAAAGGAAAGAAAAAAAGAAAGAACAGCATTGGTGGAGCCTGTGTCTGAAGAGCGAGTAGGGCATAATAACCATCCCTCCTGGCTACGATGCGCCTCCTACACTTAGCAATCCCACTGCCAGGGGAGGCAGGGATGGGTAGAGCAGGACAGCCACAGACTGGTGGTTTTGAGTCATTATAGCACCCATCACAGGGGGGTCCTATTCTCTGATAATGGCTTTTGGCATTTTTGTAATGGAAGTAATTTGCATGGTCTGCCTTAGGCTTTACTGAAACGCATGCTGTCAGCCACTGTTAGTAATGTTGCAACAAAAGCTGCAGCCCTGGAAAAGCAGTTTTTGTTCGTTTATAGGCTTTGACAAGTGATCTGTTAGAATGGTGCAAACAATCCACAGATTACTTCTGCTACCTAGCATTTCTAAAAATACTGCTGAATACTTTTCCAGGTATATTTCTAACATGGTAGCTGAGCTGCTTCCCATCTTTGGAAAGTCAGACTGCTGATCTGAGGCAAATGACTCCTTAAACAGTGCTAGTAGGGTAGCGTCTGTGGGGCCAGTACTGCAGGTTCTATATGGGAAAGGAAAATTTCCACATTTGGCAGAAGAGAGAGTAAGGCAAATAAAAATATGGAAAACTGTGATTAATTACAGTAAGGTTTAGCTTTGTGTGATTATAGCTGTATTGGTAGGTTTAATTTAGCCAACAGCAAGATTTAGCAGCCTGTAGATACTTTTACATAATAGTCTCACCAGTATGCCAATCACGCATTTCTGAGTGTGGACTATATCTGCCTCTGTTATTCTTCACTACTGTTTTTACTGTAGTAGCGGCAATGGTCTTTGCAAAAATTGTGGTCTTGTTGTACTAAATACTACACAGAAGTCCCAGCACAGGAGAGCTTTTCCTCTTGAAAGGTGCAGATGATATGTTCTGTGCACTTCACATGACAACAAAAATGTGCAGGACCTACAGAGATGACTGAAGTGCCATTAGAAAAGTTCCCTAAAGCTAGGGAACATCTCGCTACTCTCATCTCCAGCACCTGTGGCTGTGTCTATCAGTCAATGTGCTCAGGGTGCCCTTATAAAAGGATGACACGGAAGCACAACAGAGAGAACGGAGGTAGTTGTGGCGCTAGGATTCCTACCTGCCAGCAGCGCAGTTCCTGCTCAGAAATAGGGTTCCTAGCTACAGTGCAGCATCGTCTGCCTCTGTCCCCATCCCAGAAGTAGCTAGCTGGTGGATCACAGATGAAGCAGACCTGCTTGAGGTCAGAGAGTGGAAGAAAAGCCATTTTGTGCATCAGATACATGTGATACAGGCATTGGGGTGAGGTATGAGGTGGGAGGCAAATGAACTCACCAAGTGCAAGACCTGTGCCATAAACCTGGCCATCTCTAAAACAGCCATACCATTTACAGAGATACTACCCTATTTTTGTAAATTACAAGGAGTGTAGAGTGCAGAAAAAATAAAAATTATCCAGAGGAACCACATCAGAAAGGAAAACTGAGTTGCAGATAGTGGATTGGTCTTCTGGTTCACAGATTTTATAAAAATATTTGTTTTCTCTAAGGGAATTATTTGTTGTTACTAACAAAAAGGAAGAATTTCCGGATTATATTTTTTGTAAATATATAGGAACATACTTAAAGTGGAAGAAGTGCAGTCTGCAATAGCCAAGCAAGAAAAATTAAAGAACTGGAATTTATTCTTAATGCAAACTTCAAAGGAAGAGTTTAACTCATTAAGTGTATTCATCTTGAATTCCTGAATGCCTAAGGATGTCATAGTGTAAGTCTATTTACCCATCAGGTCCAACTGAATAAAATATAGACGTGCATCTGGTATTCACTGAGGAAAAGTAAAGTTCATCTTGCTGGACAGTGCCTCACCATGTTAAGGGTGTGGCAGTCCAGGGCTGAATTAAAATGGACAAATGCAAACACAGCTGATAATCATAAATAAAACTAGAAAAATCAATGCTAGTCCACTCTTAATGGCTACAAGATTGCATAAAATTAAATGTGTTGCCAGTGTTTTTACCGCTAGATGGATGAAAAATATGTGCACCTACTAAGAGCTATATCCAGCAGGTATTATGTGGTCTTAAATAGTAGCTCTGATTTGAACACTGCCTAATTAGAATAACCCTAAGAAATTTCAATTTTTTTTTTCTCAGTAGCTTCTTAGTACTCTCATGTCAAACACGCTCACAATTTTCACTCCTAAGCTAAGGATTTTTCCTACCTGTCAGCTGTGTAAATTCAACCTGATGTCTGGCTTACCAGCTAGATGCTTTCCCCACATTATCATCCACAGTAAGTGTTCTCCAACACAGTTTGGACTTCTGTAGTACTTGAACATTTCATTGTTGTCCGGGTATGTCCTCAGTGGCTCTTGTACAATGCCATTGTTTTTTTGGCATGATAAACCCACATTTACATGCTACGGAAGTCACTGGAATTTTGTCAGATGGTGCCAGCATGCAACACAATGAGTTGTTGGGTCCTTCCACTGCACCAGACGATGCTGCAATGTATCAGCAGTGTACATAGGCAAACCCACAAAACCTGTCAGTGGAAGTCTGGCCTGCAACACAGATTGCTGAACCATTTTCTAAAGGTGCTGTTAACCTAATGGACTTTGTTTTGCATTTCTTTGCACAGGTTGTTTACGTCCAATACTTTTGACGTTATTAGTGATGACGCTTTCATGGGCCTTCCTCATCTAGAATATTTGTGAGTGGATACAATTATATTTCCTGGCATTATTGCATAGAGTGGGTGGGCTTGCAAGTTCCAGGCACTGCTTTGACCAGAATGACTTTACGACCCGTTACAGGTTCATAGAGAACAACAGCATTAAGTCAATTTCAAGAAATACTTTCAGAGGACTGAAATCTTTAATTCACCTGTAAGTAAAGTGGTTGAATATATTACTTGGTATATTTCATATAGTAACTGAACCACTGTGTTGTTTAATTTAGCATTTTTATATGTAGCTATTCACATTTGTTTAAGCTGTATTACTGTTCATTTAATTAGAATGCTAATCTTTGTGTTTCTACCAAAGACTTCCAAACTGTGGTTGTGTGTTGGTAGCTCCCCTGCCTTCTCTTCTCAGGGCACTGGGGGTTTCCAGCCAAGCAAGGAAGCACAGGGAGGACAGGGTGGGCCTGGCAGCTGGGCTGAGGTGAGGTGAGGTAGGAGAGGGAGGCCCAGTCTGGGATCTGAGGGCAGCGATCAGCACTGAGGTGCCATGGTGGTGAGAGGCCATGAAGTTCTTCCACTGAGCTGTACGGCGGATCTGCTCTTCCGCTTCAGCAGAGCCAGCTTCAAAGCCTGTACTGCACCCTGTCCCATGCTGAAGCAGAGCGGCCCCTGACGTGGGTCTGTCACACTCCTTGGCGCCGACGCCGGGCCCTCTCTTTGGCTGTCCTGCAACGTGGGCAAACCCCGGCCCTCAGGGTGCTAGCAGGGCTGCTGGAGGTAATGCGTCCTGCTAGCACCCATGGAGGTGTCACTCATGTTGTGCTCAGGAGGTGAAACGCACACTGGCAACAAATACATTTAACTGCAAACACAAGCGTAGCAGCCTCATGCACTCATCTAGCAAGACAGTCTTTACACAGGCTTTTGTCTTGTATCTGACATCAAGTTTATGAATTAGCAGTAATTTTATTTTAGCAATTACAATACATATTGTAAGAAAATGTTAAAAATACAAAAATGCTGTAAAGAGAAGGAGGATAAAGCATGTAGGGTGTGCCTGACATGGATTTATTCTTAACTCTGAGCATTTGCATTCTGCAACATACATCTTGGGGTGTTTGTCACAGGCAGGGGCGTGGATTCTGACCTTTTGGCCCTAACACAATAACCTCAAGGAGGGTTTTGAAAGAGGATCGTTTAACTTTTTCTTTTATGTATTTAGACACAGGAGAAAGCAAAGGTTCAGTTTTAAATAGTTAATGCATAAATATAATGGTTTAGTTGCAATTCATCAAACCCTTTACCACATAGTAAATGTACCATAAAACATTTCCTTTTTGGTCAGTGTAGACAAGACTCACAGCTGGCTCAAACTGTGACTACTCATGTGTATAAAGTTACTTATAGAATGGCTCTAGGTCTGAGAAAAAGGGAAGAGAGAAGACAATGAGAAAGGTATATAAACAGGCTGTGCATATGCTATAAGAATCCATATGAGAGGTACAGTTGTAACTGTAGTATTGTTAAAAAAGACAGATAATAGGATAAGGCTGGTAACTGGGACTTGATCTTCAAAATATTTCTGCACATGAATAGCTTTATATTCACAATGGTTCCAGTACATTATTTATTATATCCATTTATTTATTTAGTAGCTGCTACTGCCAGTGATCAAATTGCTTTTCTAACACAGAGGAAGGCACAGTTTCTTCTCTGCAGAGCATGCAGTCCAAGAGTAACATCTTGTCTTGACTGTTATGTTGGTTTCTGGGGACACTTCAGCAGTTTCATAAGAGAAAACATATGCAAAGATAGAGCCACATTTGGGGAGCTGTTGTGGTTTACATGTGGTTGCACAAACATTTTTGGAACATAGATTTGTGCAGCATACAGCTAATGCACATGGAGAGCTATTCATCAAGACAATAAGAATTTTGCAGAAAATAATTGCAAAGGCAAGTCCATTAACAACAGAATGTGAATAGTTTAATCTGTTTACGGAACTACTCCCCACCCTTTGGGGGAAATTGTACTTAGATATTAAGAATAATCATTTTGCATCCTGAGGCATTTCTCATTTAAGAAACAGGAGAGTACTTGTGATACATAAAATATAATAAAAAGAATCACAGTAAACAAGCATAGAAATGAGTTCCATGGAGCCAGAGGAGATTATCAACTTTGTTCTATTTATTCTATTCATTTCATTTTCGCAATATAAATTTTGTAATACAGTCAGCTATCCAAATATTTGTATTTTTATTATGCAATTTGATAATTACAGTGTGTTCTTTTTGTAAAATAGAGCCATCTAGTATTTGTTATACAACACAATTCATTTTCTGCTTAGGCTAGACTGAGGAAAAGAAAAATTAACATGACTGCATTTCTCAACTGATTTACTAACTTAATGTTAAATCTTATAGTTAGGATTGGGGAATAATTTCTATGTACAATATATCATTTTGATTGCATTTCTTTCAGAATTGCAAATATCTGTGCATAAGCATAACTGTGTGTTGACTCAGCCCTTACTCTCTTATAAAAGCAATACCAGGTACAGCATCATCTAGGCAAGTCAGTGTTTTGTAACGTACAAGTCTGCTTTTTAACAGTAGAATATAAGATGCAAAGTTTTCGTCCAAAAATTGGTAAATGCATAAACCTTTTGTGAATTTTTCTGCTAGTCATATTCCCACAGCAGTGGTGAGCCACTGGTGTTTCCAAGGACATTGTCCCTTTCAGTTTGATATAATCCAGGCCACAAAGAATATGTAGGGCATTTTCTTGCAAGTCTACTTAGCTTTATCCACATGAGTTACCTGACTTTGAAAGAATTGCTCGTGAGTGTAAAATTAAGTGTAAGTGAAACACATGATCCATACACTGAAGTGTTACGATCAGATCTACTTTGAAAGCAGTGAAGCCAGAAAAGACTAATGGCATCCCGTATTTACTATACCTGATAAGGCAAAGAACACTCTGTTTTTAATGAGACAGTAGACCCACTAAGTCTGGGCCCGTTCTTCTGTTTAAGCATATGCCTAAGCGTCTTTGCTTGGCGAGAAAACTTGTAGTTAATAAATATTTTTTTGTGTTTACAGGTAAAAATAGAAGAGGTTCTAAGAGTCACTAGCTACACATTCTAACTAGGATATTAAATTTGAATGATTTCTTTCCATTTTCATTTCTTCTCATAAGAGATAAATAATTTTGTTAATCAAAAGAGACATAAGCTGTACACTGTAACATTATTCTTTTCCTGTCGTGCCTTCAGTGATGTTTAGGAGACCCTAGACCTTTGGTGGACTTACAGAGATTTTTCCATCTGAAATGCAACACATTCCTTGTTTAAAGCCTGCTCACATTTCCTCCTCACCTTACTAGCTAGCATTGAAGGGGGTTTTCCCAACATTACAAATTGGGCATTAACAGTTTTTTACTGATCACACACATACTTACACACCATATTCAAGGAAATAAATTCACGCTGATCAGCAATTTCTTGTCTATTAATTCTTATTTCCAGAAACTATGATCTAAACCTGAGTCCAATAGAATGAAACCTGGTATTAAGATTTTGCTTCCAGAAGAGAGACAAGAAGGTGGGAGGTTGCAGTAATATGAACACTATGTATTGGTGTCTCTTAAGGAAAACATTAGTAGCTCCAGTCATGACTAATTGTTTTAAAATAATGGTGTTGGCAAAACACCAGGGGTGATTGCACTTTTTACCCTGCTAAGTGAAGTATTGTGAATGCTGTCAGGCTGCTGAGGAGTCAGAAGGCAGAAGGAGGCAGGGTGTTTTAGACGAAGAAGGAGTCACAAAGTAAAAAAGCTACTCTTAAAAGCAATCTTGTAGAAATATGTGCTGGAGAATACTAGAGTTCTTTACCTTAAGGGGAAAAAAGAAGAAAAAAAGAAACAACCAGCACAGTATTACAACTTGCAAAAAAGTGTAATTTCATGAGCTAGCACTGATTCTGAAGTATCTTCTTTTACAGGAGTCTCGCAAATAATAATCTCCAGTCACTTCCGAAAGACATATTCAAAGGCTTGGATTCTTTAACAAATGTGTAAGAAAGCAATTAATTAATCTATTGATTATACTAAGAAATATGAAGAGATGTTTTTAGAGGGCATTCTGAGTAACCATTCAAACCAACAGCCAGTAATGGGATCTTACTGTTGGGCAGAGATGACCCAATGTGGGGAGGCTTGATTTCTGCCTAGTGTTATTGATCAGTTGTTGTAGTTTGCAATATTTGACTAGTTATGAAGATTGATATTGTCAGTAGTTATGTAAGAGATCTGCATGTTCATTACGACAGTGAATAAGAAGGAAACAACTTAAGGGACGCATGAGAGATCATTATATGAGGGGAGGGTGGAGGATGCTTAATGGAAGTAATATGTCATTGTCCAAACAAGTTCTGGGAAGGCTGTCTTTTATCACAAAAGCTTAAGTGTCTTAGTAAGTACCATATCTCATACCAAATTTTAACTGCAGTCAAACCAAACCATGAATTTGTTAAATACACATATACCAATAAAAATACAAAATATGGATAAACAGATAAACCCTTTAGTTGCTTCACTGAAATATGTTCTGTTTTCAACATACCAAATTCTGGTTCACCTGATTTGGGGTAATGAGAGCAGAACATCCTCTCTGCACCTGGTGTCAACAAGGCAGGCTGGATTCCTAGCGGCAGTAGCAGGTTGTGGAGATGGTCGGCGTATCCTGTAGCACAGTTTGGCATGACTGGTCGTGGCCAGCTGGTGACACAGTCTGGTCCTGGCTCTTGCCCATCCCTGTACGTACTTTCTGACCAAAGACAGCTGTAAAAGACAGAACTCCTTTGCTTGTGTCTCCTAAATCCCTAAATGAGTACATCTAAAGGAGACAACAAACACTGATTGGCTGACCATCAGGGTACGTTAATTTCTGTTTTGTCTGGAATGGGTAATCCAGAGAAACAACCTCCCCAGACACAGGGCAATCAGTTTGGTAGGCCTTTGTGCAACTGCAGAGTTGAGGAAATCAGCAAAAACTTCCTTCTGATTATCAGATTAAGCTCTCCTTAATAGAATTAAACCTGTGTATGTTCTGGTATGTAGATTTAACTGTGGGTCAGGACAAATTAATCCAGGAAGCCATCAATTGAGAATAAGCAAGAGAGCACATATTTAACAAGAGCCCAGTTTGTTGTTGTCATGCAAGGAGAAAAACAGCAGCTGACTATTTATTTCTGATGCATGATTTATTCGTTGTAGAGATCTTAGAGGCAATGCATTTAATTGTGACTGCAAACTGAAGTGGTTGGTGGAGTGGCTGGGCAGCACCAATGCAACTGTTGAAGACATTTACTGTGAAAGCCCACCAGAATACAAGAAGCGCAAAATCAACAGCCTTTCCCCAAAAGAATTTGATTGCATTATTACAGGTAATGTGCTTCAAATTTTTTAAACTTATTAGAGTCAAAGCTATGTATGTTTTATTCTAGGGTCCATTGTGCAAGAAGTGTACATGCTGGCTGGAACTTCCACTAAAATCAATCTGAATTCTGTGCAGGTGCAGGTCTGACATGGGGAGCTCTTGGGAGTGGGGCCTTCTATTGCAGTTTCTACTCAGACTTCAGTATGAAGGATTTGAAGAACCAGGACACAAAATAGCACGTCTTTTCATTGAGAAAGATTGAAAAAAACAGACTGCTGTGCTCCTTTCTCGTCAGGAAAATTGGACTAGTGATTAAATACTGTAATTTGTAATGTAGTGGTATCTGTTAGGCAGATGTTCTTTCAGTACAGTATGAAAAGTATCTCTGCAATTATCCCATGTTTTCTGCACTTTTGCAGAATTTGAAGTTTATCAGTCCCTGCCATATCAATCTCTGTCGGTAGATACTTTCTCATACATGAATGATGAACATGTGGTTATTGCTCAGCCTTTCACCGGAAAATGCATCTTTCTCGAATGGGACCACGTAGAAGTGATGTTCAGGAATTATGACAACATTACAGGTATGAACATTGCTCGCCAAATAACATTGCAACAGCTGATCCAAAAAGTGATGCTAACCCTGTCTTTTACTTTTCTTTTTATAGGTACTTCAACTGTTGTGTGTAAACCCATAGTTATTGAGAGTCAGCTGTATGTCATTGTCGCACAGCTGTTTGGAGGTTCCCACATATATAAAAGAGATATTTTTGCCAATAAGTTTATAAAAATTCAAGATATTGAAATCCTTAAAATCCGAAAACCCAATGACATTGAAACTTTCAGGATTGCTGAAGACTGGTATTTTGTTGTTGCAGACAGTTCAAAAGCTGGTTTCACCACTGTTTACAAATGGAATGGGAATGGATTTTATTCCCATCAGTCTCTGCACGCCTGGTACAGAGATACTGATGTGGAGTATCTTGAAATAGCCGGCAAACCACATTTAATTCTGTCAAGTAGTTCCCAGAGACCTGTAATATATCAATGGAACAAAGGAACAAATGAATTTGTTAAGCGTTTTGATATCCAGGATATGGAAGATGCATATGCAGTGAAACATTTCAAAGTGAAAGAGGATGTATACATTTGTTTAACAAGATTTATTGGGGACTCTAAAGTAATGAAATGGGGTGGTTCAGCATTCCTGGATTTACAAAGGATGCCATCCCGAGGGTCAATGGTATTCCAACCGCTTCAGATAAGTAATTATCAATATGCCATTCTTGGAAGTGATTATTCTTTCACTCAAGTCTATTACTGGGATGCTGAGAAAGCAAAATTTGTGAAGTTTCAAGAATTAAATATACAGGCACCAAGATCTTTCATACATGTCTCCATCGATAAACGAGATTTTCTCTTTGCTTCAAGTTTTAAGGGAACTACATTGATTTATAAACATGTTATAGTTGACTTAAGCGCATGACACTCATAAATCTGAGGTTACATCAGACTTTCTACCATAAGTGGACAAAATGAACTAAATGCATGATGACTCTTATCTTACTTCCAAATGAATGCCTTTAAAAGTTGAGATTGCTAGAACAAAGTATTACTAGTATCTTCATCTTTAATTGTCAAGTCTAGTGGTGTTGGAAGTTGCATTTTTTAACAAAAAGAAATTAAATTAACTATTCTTTGCATCCACAATATGTAAATATGTGTGCAACTGCATCTGTTGCTATAAAGAATATTAAGATGTACTTTTCCATTTATTTATTCACCTGTTTGAAACAACTGCCAAATAAAATGTTTACATTTTGTGTCTTTCACATTCCAAATATTATTTGCAGGTGATACTTTTTATTTGTGTATATATTATACACATATAAAATAAACCCAGGAAGGCATATTGCCCAGTGCTCAGTCGTACCACATGGAAGATGCACAGTATCGAAGAGCAGGTGGGTTTTACATATAATCAGAAGTTTTTGATGAACATACAGCATAGAACCTCAGTCCTCTGAAAGGTCACCTGGACACATCCTTGTATTTATGTGAAGGTTCACTGGTTCAAACTGGACTCCACCCAGAAAAAAAAGGATTCAGTTATTCAGGTTTGGTTGTAGGATGGGGCTTTGTGCTGTGTATAGTTGGAAGTATCTGATTGCTGGAAAATATAACAGAGAAATCAACATAATAAAAGCTGGTGCAAAAGTCTCTCTTTCTCCACCTCACGCTGAAGCAGCACAGAATGCATCTCTGGAATGACACTTGGGCTGTCATTGTGCTGAGAGTTAAAGGCACAGCTTATTTTGCAGCTAGCGTCATTTCTATATCTGAGCTGTGACACATCACTTGCATGAAGTCTGTGTGTTCCTGTCAAGTCTTTTCATTGTAATTGCAATTATTTAATCTTCACTGAATTTCTTCATTATTCTGAATGAGGGTGGGGAATGTGAAGATGTTTTTTCCACTCTCCTGCAGTGAAGTTTGGTAACAGATACTCCTGAAATTCCAGGGATTTTGAATGTGGCAGGACAAATTCAATTCGTGTGGCAGCTGCAGCTCCAGAGAGACTACATGTATCTGTTAAATTACACCAAGTTTGAGTTTGGCATGAAAATCTATTACACACTCAAAGTTTGAATAGTCTTTTGTTTACATACATGCGGTGCATCGCCTGTAAGAAGCCGGCACTTGCTGCTGAACATCATTCGGTGCAGCTCAGGAAGAGAGCGCAAACTGATTTTAGAGACATTTTAACTTCATTATTTGAAGTTATCGAGTCTTATGCTTCAGTGTCCTCTTTAAAGTATACACACAAATACTGTGTATGTTTATATACATTTCGAACATTCCTAGCACTCACAGACATTGATTGGCAAATAAGACAGATACTATGCATGTCAGTTAATGATACAAGCTGATTCTGCAAGCTGGCAGGCTGGGAGCTGTGAGTCTCTGTACTCACAGCGATCCCAAAATGGCAGTTTCAGCCTCAGTTGCTTTTCCTTTGCTTATGGTACTGCTAAGAGCACCTGTTAGCAGAGCAGGCAAATCATCACCAAGAAAAAAGACATGTAATATATACTTTAAGGCACCAGTCCTAAACAGTGTGCTTTATGGCAAAGAATAGTTTTTTACATTCAGTGTTATTTGAAAAGAAAAAACCTCATGTGAATAATGCTACTCTAGTGAGTTAATTTTTGATGTCTTTTTATCCACAGCTGGCTGCGCTCTGGTCAGTATTTGGCTTAGAACTACCTATTGCGTATATATACTGTGACTAGAAAGATTTTAAATTATGTTGTATAATTAAAAGCACCTCCAGCATTTTATTACCAAGTAACATTTCCAAAACACATCCTGATAAAACATCACTGGATAATTTTCTTTTTCAAGTTTTAGCTTTTATATGGGCATGATTTCTGACCCTAGATGAATCCAGATAACGTCTTTTATTACTTCTGAATGTTGGATTGCACAGTGTTGATTGCCAGCTCACTGCATCCATCTCTTCTTCAATCCACCTTGCATAGCGAAAGGATGATCTACAATCCACAGTAAATCATGAAGTGTTCTCTATTTGATTTTGTCTTCTGTTTTGGTCTTTCACTCAAGATCCTATTGAATTATGTGCACTGATTTTGATCTGATTTCTCCCATCATACTTGGCTATGTGCATTCTCTATCAAGTTATATAAATAATGGCTATATATATATATCCTTCTCATTATGGACATATTATGGACAGCTGGCTGAGTTTAAGTGGAGTTGGATAACCTTGCTAATCTGCTGTCCACATTCATTTACAAATTGCCCCACAGTTCTACCCTGAGAAGGTTGTTTCATTCCAGAGACAACCAGCTACATCCCTCTGCTATACTAGTGCTGTAATTTTTTCCAGAGTTAACCTTTTCTGAAATAATATGTTGGATTTATGGGAATTCACTGTTACTCCTGGTCTTAAAGGAGGAGTTGAAAAGTCTGCAAGAGTATAAGCCACTAGAATTTTACATGCAGGATATGAGTGAAACTAGCTCTGGTACAGTAGAGGATTTATCTGCCAAAGTATTCAACTGTGTTGCTAGTTTGGTTGTTCCTTCAAGAAGTTTTACCTGTGATCAAGCACTAATAGTTCAGGAAGTGCCTAATGCCTATGTCATTTTTGGAAGGCTGATTAATCATTGTTAAATGGTCAGTCTAAATCTGTTCTCTTCTGAAAGTCATGCGCTACAAGCAGTTTATGTCAGGCGTGGTTTTGCGGGGACTACAGCTTGTTTATTACTGTGCAAGTATAGCGTTTCATTGCACCACGTAAGGAACTGGGGTATTTTTAGAACAGAGCTCATGATAGTTAATCCTTAATGCACAAGAGTGTAAAGGCTCATTAGGTGGCTCCCTATGCTTCTCTCCTAACTTCAGAGGCTGGACAGTTTAACAGCTCTGAGTGTAAGGCCATATCCCACCCTGGCTCTGTGCTCAGAACTCCTTCTGTATCGGTGGGAGTTCCAGGCAAAAAAAGGAAAGAGATCTTTTGCCATATATATGCTTATGCTTTTTAAAAATGTTGTTTTAAAACAAATCTCTTTCTTACAGCACAGGGTGTGTTACTTGCAGCTGCCTGGTTGTCCTCTGTGATTGTAGTGGATTTTCTAACCTCCCTAATCATTCTGTTCTTGACTAACAGAGTATGTAAAGTACTAAAAGTACTACAGAAGACAATATTGAAGATTATTAATGGATGCTGCTTATCCTTATTACTGCTAAGTCATGTTAATATCTAAGACAGAAGCAACTGTTAATGGAATTGTATTGTATTCCTACAACCACTTCAGTATATTTTTAAAAGAGCATGAATATAAAGGAGTATACACTTTTCTGCTCTGAGGTTGATGTATAAAATACATTCAGAATGTCTGATACTGCACCATGTGTAGCTTTTTTTTTTTTTTTTCTTTGTCTGTTGTAATGTCCAGGACTTGCAGCTCTCTATTTCTTCTTATTTTCCATCTCAAAAATACTCCGAAATGCACTCATCCCCCATACATTCACTCAGGTGACAAAACAAAGAGAAATAGAGATACATTGTACTATTTGGTGATCTGTGTTTGGAGCTGCATGTTAATTATAAATGCTCCTAATTCTTCCATTTCAAGGAGATATTTTCCTTGCTATTGATCACACAGTGTGTTCCCTCTTGATGGAGAGGGAACCCCACTGGGGTCATCACCTAGATGCAGCAAAAGACTTAATGCACCAAGTCTGTGACCTCTGCTTGTGGCCCAGCCTTTTGCTTCTGGCACCTGTCTGTTGCACGCACTGAACCCCAGCAGCAGGGGCACAAGTGGACTGGTGAGCACGCTGCCGCCCAGCAAATGTCCAGGGCAGAAAATAAGCCAGGTTCAGCAGAAGGAAAATCCAAAACCGTCCTCTACAGCACAGCATGCTTTCTCTCTGGCATCATTCATATTGCAGACATGTGCAGCTACCTTCCAGATGACTGCTAGCCCTCTCCTCCCACACCTGCTCTGTGATGCCGGCTTCTATTGATCAGAACAGCTAAACGGGCTTTTGTGGTCAGGAGCTGACCTATAAATGTGGAGGTCTTGGGAAGTTCAATTTCTGAAGACTGAGATGTGGTGCCAGACCTCCTGCTAATGGGCAGGTTTCCTGCATTACGTTTTACTCTGCATTCTGACAGCGGGTGTTAGAGGCATGGCCTGTTTATAGTTCGCTTAAACAAAGTGCTCGGAGGCCAACCTATGCCACAGGAATTTGCCCAATACAAAGCCCACCAGTGTGCCATACAGAAGCGGTGTTGTATTTGTGTTTTGGGACTTTGAATTTCTCCAATTAGTCATGCTGATGTAACACTTCTGTCTTCAAATTTGTTACAGCAGGGAGTAATTTGCCCAAATATGCATTTTTCTATTAACATAATTGTGTATTTATTCCCCAAAGAAGTTGAAGAGGATGATGGTTATCATTATGTTACTGTCCCAATCTCCCATTCATGAAATCAAGTTTTGGATTCTCAAAAGTTGTTTTTAACTCGGCCTTGTTTTCTGTCTCCTACTGAATTATTTCAATTGAAAGAGGACTTTCTGACCCATTCGCACTTCCTGCTTGAAGGCCTGGATAGCGACAGCAGTCTGTTAGCGAGTTGTCAACCTGCCCAGATGGTGAATATCCAACAGTGCTGAAAGAGCTGAAGAGTAAACAGGCTGATCTGCTAAGAATACACAGACCCTCATTAAAAGCCATTTATGTGCAAAAGAACTGGAAGTAACAAATATTGTGTCTATTTTTACAAAAAGTTCATGGGATGATCTGCAGAGTTTCAGACCAGAAAGATCCACATTTATATCTGGTCAGATATCAGAGATGATAACGGAGACCTGAAGTGCAAAAATTTCAGGAGAAACTAAATAACTAAACAAGTGGGACACGCTGACTAGGGAAGTTCAGGGTCCATAAATGCAAAATACTACACATAGGAAAGAAAGGCTAACAAGCTTTAAAATTAGCAGTAAAGAAAAGCAACTTGACATCACTGTGAACAACTCAGCAAGCAACTGATCCCAATATACAGCTACAGGAAAAAACAAATAATGTTACAACACGTACAGAATAGCAGGGAGAATGCAACACCACATGCTATGGCAAATCAGTGCTGCTGCCTTACCTGAGATACTGCAAGTAGTACTAATTTGCTTCTTTCGGCAACACCCTGCAGAGCTGTTAGACTCAGAAAAGTGCGGTAGAACTCACTGAAGATATGGAACAGGATGATGCTTGACTTTGGCAAACACCAAGCTATAAGAGAAAATAATTTCCCTCAAAAAATTAACATGGCATTCCTTGTAATAGGCTGCTGTTAAGAACAAAACTGTGATATTTAGAAAACAAAGTCAGTTATATGCACAAGGTATACAAAAATTTTAACTCTCCTTTTTTTAAAATAGTTGAAATTATTTCTAATTACTAGGGAAAAGGAGGTTCCTTGCACTCCATCAGAAGCTTCAGGCTGTAGCCATTTGTCCAGAAGGACAGCCAGGCAGCTGGATTATGAATTTACTTCAGTGTGGCATTGCCTATTTTCAGTCCTTGTGACACACATTGCTCAGAAATTAGCTCAACTTTGCTGAGGTTCACAAAATAAAATATATGAGATGTACATATGCATGTCAGCAGCATTTACAATACTGAGAACATGAACACTGGGAAAATCTGGGAGATGCTGGAAACGTGTTTGGAGGATGGCAACAATTAGAAAATTCTAGCAAACTATTTGTAAGTGCTTAAAAATGTAATCACACAATGTTGGCTGTCTTCAGCTATGCAAGTCTGGACAGACATGGGCTCCCTTGGGAAGAACAGAATTCAGTTTCCTATAAGCTTATAGGAGTTGAACATTAGCACTGCAGAATATTATCAGCAAAGTATTTTTTGGCTGAGGAGTTAACAGCATGGTCTTGTGAGGAAGCAGTTTCTGGAATACAAGAACAGATAATATATATTTTTTGAACAAACAAACAAACAACAACAACAAACAAGGAAATAAACAACACCAGGAACTTTCCAAACAACGGTGACGTCTGAAAACCCTATCGTGCTCCCCCTTCTCCTCCACATACAATAATACACTGATGCTCCCCAATTCTGGAAAAACACAATAAATATGTTGCTTGCGAATGCAAAAGAAAGGAAGAAAATGGATAAAGTTGGAACAAGAACAACATTTTGTGGTCAGGAAATCTGCTTGTTTTCGGAAACCGTAATTTCAGAAACCTGTGAGTGTCTAAATCTTATGATGTGTAGAACATAACTGAATAAAGAACATCCTTTTAATGTTTATACAACTGAAGGCTACCTGGATTATAAACTACAAACACCATTAAAAATCCACTGCTTTTAAATAATCCATATGCACTGGCATTACCCCAGTCTTAAACCCTATCTTCAGTTTGTCCTTAGCATTATTTAAGATAACAGCAGCTCCTTCAAATGAAGCTCCCTTCCTGGAGCTGAGAAAAACCTCTGGTACAGCAGCAGCCAGGGAAGATCTGCCTTTCTGTGCAGGGATCTGGAATACATCAAACCATAGCAGCAGTACATAATCATGTTGCATTAGCCTGAACCAAATAGGAAATTAATGTTGTTCCAGAAATACAACTTATTTCAGAATTTCTGTAAAGTCATTTTGAGAGCAATGACACTATTGAAGGATCTAGGAAGAAGACAAAAGGAAGCTAATTCCAACTGCTTCTCAGAAAATCCTGTTGTTGGGGTGGTTGTGCCTGTTGTCTGAAAGTATGCATAGTAAAAGTATGGATAGTAAACTATTACAAATGCACTGTGCCACGGTGTTATCACTGCAGACAGCCAGAGCTTCCCTGAGCTGTGAGCTGACAGGTTTTGTTGCTCTGAGAGCACCTTTGCATCCTTCCTGTGCAAGCAGCAGGCAGCCTGCAGGCTGCCCTGGGAGGAAGGGTGCAAGCTGTGTGTGCTCAACAGCGGCGGTTTCCTTGCAATACAGCCGCACTCCCCCCAAAGACAGGGACAACTCAGCAGGGTCTGAGGTCCCCAGCTCTTTCATTTCAGAGCACTCCCAGTTTCGCTGAGATTTCAGAGGGAGCAATCGGCTTGTATGCATCATCAAACCCAAGCTCACTTTGTGTCCACTTGCTGGGCAGCCAAGAACAGCTTGCAGAGTTCAGCAGACTGCAAAAGCTTGCTCAGCCCATTCCTCAGGGGCTGCCACACTGGCACTGTTAGCAGGATCTGAGCTAGCTGATGTTACAAGGACATAAAAATAACCGTTCTGAGATAGAGCAGGGTTCAGCGCCCTGCCCGCTTGGCCAGAGGCAATGTTTACAAATGAGTATGGGAAATACGGCGTGGTGATATCCCTGGATACCCTCTCAGCCTCCAGCAGGGAAGGAATAGAAACCAAGCTTCCTGCCTTCAGGAAGTATTCTTGTGGACAGCAAACGCCCTCAGATCGGGTACGTTCTGTGTGCATGGTAGCAACAGGGCTTATTTTTTGCATAATGGGGAACGCTGCTCTGCATTGCAGCTCCTGCAGGTAATGAAAGTGCATTGGTTTTACTTTTCAAAAAGAAGAAAACAAAAAAAAATCCCATCAATATCTGTGACTTCGACGATTGGAAAGGGTTTTAAAACCCTTCGGTGTTGCAAGGTTTTCCTTTCATAACAGCATTGGTTAGAGTTGCGTTTCAGATCGTTTCACTTTGAACTTGTTGGTACAAGCAAATTGAGAGGCGCAGGCATTGTACTAGTGTGTTAGAAAAAGCTGAGAAGTGAACAGGCTGAATCATACCTGTGTATATGTACAAAATATAAATATGTGTTACATGTGCAGCATACATTAGTCAGAGACATGACAGAGTCCCGATACACTAATACTGATCCATCACCTTTGATGAGGGTGTGCACAATGTGTGTACTTTTTGTTCTGGGGAAAAGTAGAATCCAAGGAAGAATAATCTCCTTCCAGTAAGGAATATAGACGAATGCTCAATAATTCATAAGTGAGGAAGTTTCCTCCTTCCTGCCCTGCAGAGCAGCCCCAGGCAGATAACTCACAGAATAGGAAATGTACAATCTAAGTGCCAAGAAATGCAACTGGGTAAGTAGTTCCCTTCCCTGCTGCAAAGACAAACTGCACAGTCACTCATCCCCATTGGTGAAAAAAATCACTTCAGGTGACAGTGAAAAAATATAATTGAGCTAATTGTCTTCTTTTAAGAGCCACAAATGCCATTATGGAACAAAACAAGCAGAACAGATCTGTGGCAATTCTGAGCAATTTCCATTTTCCTCCACTCCTCCTTGTGAGCTCCAACACCCAATGGCTCAGATCAGCTGCGCCTCTGCTGTTTCGTTTTTGTACTGCGCTGCCTGCCAGAAAAGTCTCTGGAAAATTACCACAAACTTTAAGTTACATAAGCCAGTTTTGGTTACCCTTTCTTTTCTCTCTACGAAAAAGGAAGAAAATACTTCACTTTTTTTTTTTTTTTTTTTTTT
>VXAV01004727.1:165122-176739 GCA_013399715.1 Alectura lathami
GTACACTAAATTTACAAAGTATTTAGAGCATAACACACACAGCTTTTTGTTGAATAACTAAAGCATTCTTAGAAGGATGAACATGGGAAGCAATACTTGAGATACACTATGCAGATTAACCATTGAAATAGGCTTCAGTTGATTCTTTCCATTCCTCAAGTAACCTCACATTCAACTTTATTTTCTGACACTACAGAGTGTTCTTGCATTGTTCTGCCAAGTAGCAGTAAGTTCTGGAAAGAGTGAGGAACTAACTTGACATCTGAGATTAAATACTGAGCAAAGGGAAAATGAGAAATGTCAGTGATTTCTCTGCTGGTGCAAAGCGACTGCAGTCTGTATGAAAGGTGAAAGGCAAACCCGTTTTCTGGTCAGCGAGTACGAAGTTAATTTTTACTTTGTACTGCGGCCGTTCTGTCGGTAGGTGGGGCTCTGCTTCTTGGTTCATTCCTCAGCGTGTAAGAGTAAATAAGGTTAGAAATTGAAACCCCGCAAATTATAGGCAACAAAAGTTTCGGTGCAGTGTGATCTACGCAATGTTGTGTAAATATCACTACTATAGTGGATTTTGCTGACGATTGTACTGTTTGTGTATCTAACAAATGTCCTAAGTGTTCTTTAAAACAAACAAAACAAACAAACAAAAAAAAATCACAGTAAGGGGGGAGTGGGCAACTATGTTCTTGCACTCAAATTCTTCGGGAGTTAAGGTTTGTTGGGTTAGGCTGAATTTAGGGTAATTGTCACTTTTAATTTTGGACATAAACAGAGCATGTATGCTGTCTGAGCAGCCGATAAGCATGTTATGACTCTTGCCCTGTTTTCCTCCTGTTTGGGGGGACTTGCAGAAATCTTGCTTCTTCAGCCATGATTTTTATTTGGGGGGGGGGAGAACAGGGAGTGACACTGAAGAAGTTACTGAGCAGGTTTTCAGGTGCAGCTGCTCAAGCAGAACACGCTCCTGATTTTGCTCCTAATCCCCAGGCCCCCTGCCCAGTGTTTCCAGTGGCAGGGCTTTCCAGGAACTGCTGAGCTGGTGGTGGCAGCACAGGACCCGGGGTGCTGGACAAGTCCCTTCATCCACCCTGCTGCTCAGATGGAAAATTCGGGCAAGCTTTCGAGCACAGCAGCACCACAGCTGAAGCCAAGTCGAGTCAGGGAGCAATTGTTTCAAAGTCAACTTAATTAAAGGCAGGGAAATACTAGGAAGAGAGAAGGTGATAAATTTAACTACTGTGAGCTAGGAAAAATACTTGTCAGTCTGCTTTTCACTGAAAAGTTAACTGGAGGATTTTTTTTTGCTGGGGTTAGCTGGCACTAGTAGGTGTTCTGTTTAATAGGAAGTACTGTAACATTTTTGGGAAGCTAAGGAACGTTAAAGGAGAGAAAAATCTATCTTATATAACTTGGAAGGGCTATGTGGCAAATCCTTTTCCTTCGTATAAAGTGCACTGTGAATCAGATGCTAATATACTTTGAAAAGTATAGACACTTTCTATATATTAGAAAGACACTTATAGACAAAGTATACTTTGCTAATACTTTCCCATTTGTAATTTATTTCCTAGAACAAATATTCCTTTATATTACTGTACAGTCTGCTCAGCCACTGTCAAATTTTGATCAGGAAGTGAAGGAAAATGTTGTACACTTTTCAAAAGTAGTCTTGATGGCATAGTTTTTTCATTTCACCAGGAGTATTTTATGCCAACCAGTGCCTTGCAATAGATGTGTTCAATTTCTCCAATAAGCGACATCTTTATGTGGTATGACTAAGGCTCTACTTTCTGCTATTTGTAGTAATGTATGCAGGAAGTCCATATGAAAACACTTAGCCAACATTCTTTACTCTTGCCATATGGCAAAACATTTTTCCTCAGTATTAAAAATGGAGAGTGATAAAGCAGTGAAATAGTACAATCCAAAATCTCCTCTGGGAGGACTACAAATAACAAGGTAGGATTTTCCTGTCCCAGAAGCACAGTTGGCTGGTGTGGCTCTTCTCGCTATTGTGCTTCGCTTGTGGGAATCACACACTTGTGTTTCCCCTGCAAGTCATTAGTTCTGAATCTGTAATAAAAGACAGCTAATTCCAATTTATGATGTTATTAGTACAGTTAGGCTACGTTGTATTTTTAGGGAAGGAAGGTGTGAAATGCATATATATTTTTTTAAAGATATGCAAACTGTAGAAATTAAGGATTAAACATACTTTCTGCATCAATAGAACTGGCAAATTTTAATGTAAATTTCTATTATACATCATTTTGTCCAACTCACCTTCAGAGAGCCGCCTGTTCACTAGGAAGGGTTGCGGGGAGAGAAAAGGAAAGGGAAAAGTCAGGGAAAATCTTGGTTCTTTCAGTGGCAGCACTCTGCAGCAATGCTCTCATGATGAGCCCTCCCTGTCTGACTGGGTAGAGATTTAGGGAAGAGAAGGAACAGTGTGTTCTCTTCTGATTGTATAAGAATACCCTTGACAGTGTGTTGCTTACTTCAGATTACAACTCTTATCCCAGGATTAGAATGGAACAAAATTGGAAAGCTAGTGTTGAACACGCTTTTTTTCTTTTCTTTAACGTGCCTGTCTTGAAACCTGGAAACCTTAGTTTCCAGGCAGTGGGTGTTATTTTACATTAGCCTGTAACACTCCAGATGTCAGAGTTTTGCTCAACAAACTCATGCACTATTTTCCTCAAGGGGAATGTACTTGGCAATTTGATTCAGCTCTTTTAAATTTTCTTGAGGACACTGTTGTCTTTCCAAGTTCTGTGGTATCCTCAGATGTTTTGTAATGTTTTTCTAATGTGCCTTATTCTCCTCTCACTGGATGTTTAGAGTTTCATTTCAGGATTGAAAACACTTATCTACAGTCTTTGTTGATCAAATTTTGAGAGAAAACATTTGCCTTCTTTCATATGTACGCTTACATCTATTTTCCAGGTAGGTCATTAATGAAAAAGCATTATTCCTGTTTAACTTCTCCCATGTAAATCTTGGTGCCTTAGGAACTTCTACACAGAAGCGTGAAAGATTAAGATGCAATTTTTTAACATGCAGCCTAACACTCTTCTCTTGAGGTAAATTTATACATTTAGACCCCTGATTTTTCTATAGATCAGACCATGCTTTCACCCTGTGAAGTACACTGGCCACATCCAGTTTCTGAGCTGTGCTTAGGCTGTCACCTATCAGGTGTGGCAGTGAGAAGTTCTTATGTCCTCCAGGGGAAGGGAGAATTGTGTGTGCTGCGACAGCGCGTGCACACACATGCAATACAGCACTACAGATCAGTCAGGACACTGCAAAACTTCTCTAATCCTGCACACAGGACATCTGCAAGCATGTCATGCTCCCGGTATCCTCAACTGCTCCCGCTTATGGACTGTTTGATGGAAAGTTGGTGACATCCACAACACACCGGCAGCTCAGGAGGTCTAAGCTGGAAGGAGTTATCAACAGCATATAATCTTCAGAAAGTCTAAAAATGCGTATTTTGGACAAATGGTTTGTCTAACTGTTCCCATACCAGCCCCTTGCCCAAACAATTTGAGTCTAGGTCTAGAGTTTAGAATCTGGGGGTGCGTCTGTTAGTTTTACTCTTTGCTTCATTTCTTCACCTCTCAATTTTATTTTTGTAATTTTTGTAATAATTTTGGGTGTATCCATATTGGTGTGTTACCACACTTTGAGGGATTTTCAGTATTAGATGCCTAATAGCAAAGTGTACGTATTTTCTTAGCTTTAGGATATGATCCAAGATGCAGTTAGTACCTTGGTATAAAAGTGTAACAACACGTCCCTAAACACAGCTTATGGATATTTTGATGAAAGGAAATTTGGAAATACTGCTTTTATAAACCTGAAAGCTGCAGAGCAGATGTGGAAGGAATTACTGCAAGGAATCTCAACTGGCATATAAAACAGAAGCTGGAGTTTATTTTCTTTTTATTATAAAAGAAAGAACACTTTACTAAGGTTCTGCTTAAGATCACACACATCTGAATTGTTCAGGACTAGCTGTGAATTTATATGCAATGGGGTGATACTAAATGGAACAAGGTGGGTTTTTTTGCTTTAAATACTTAGTGCCAGAAGTTCACAAGTTGATTGTAAAATATGCATTTTTAGAATTTACAGTAAATTTAATAATGTTCCCTTTTGGAGGAGAAGGATATAATAGATATTGCAAAGTTCACATCCTCTTTTAATTTCATAAGCAAAGAGCAGAGTGGTAGTTACACTTTTTGCAGTCTGACAGTCTGGCTACACTGATGGAAAGTCCTGGTCATAAGGACTCATTTCTGAAGAACCATTAAGATTAACTGCAAGTACTCCCACATTTTCAACACCTAATCAGCCAACCTGAATTTGTAGAAAATGGTAGATTATTTACTTGTCTTTTATTGACCTCAGTAGAGCACTGAAGCACCTACCAGAGTAAAACATGGGTGCTGTGACAGTACTTAAGGATTTTTCTCACTTTTTTTTTCTTTTTCAATTAATTTGTAAGTGTAATGCCACATTAGAATTGCAGAAAAGTGTGAAGGAAGTACTTTTCATGACCTTTCAGTACAATTTGGGCAGATAATGGATTTACTTTCTTTTCATGAATCTACCGTTTAGAACAATATGTTCACTATTTTTTATTCTGTCCTTAACACTTCTAAAAGGATGCTGTGGTGAAACCACATCAGCAAATAATAGGTTTCCACACGCATCTTTTATGCCCGTAAGTATCAAAGAAATTTTAATGAATTCAGGTACCAATAAAGTGCTGCTGGTAGCATTAATGTGTTGCTGTGACAAGCAACATCCACATGAGCATGTGACAGCAGGTCAGTTTTAATCTAAAAAGTATATTGCTTTTAAATGTAAAATTACAGAAAGTAGTATTCCATCTTTGACTGAAAAGACGGATGCTTCAACATGTCACCTGTGAGATGAATATTCAGGCCAGAATTTCCATGTGCTGGCAATTGCTAACCAAACCTGCACAAAAATAAATGAGTAAATAAATAAATAAAATCCCACAACACATCTGACTATCTGACTAGTCCAATCATGCTTTCTCAGTAACACTGATACAGTTTAATTTTTGCCAGGTTGCGATAAACTAAATACACGTTTGATTCTACCTTTTAATGAGAAAAATGACAGCTATGCATTGTCCTTTGGGAAGTAAATTTGAAGAGGACACGCAAGGGGACAGGCTCCGTAAGGGCTGCATGGTCCCACCAAGCCTTGGGTCCTGAAGGCTGCCTGCACTCCTCTCCGCTTGGGAGCTGGCCTGGCTGCAGGCAGTGGAAACAAGGGAGTCTGAAAGGCTGTGATAAGGAAGCAACTGCCCAATGTGAGGTTAACTGCTTGTAAGATGGGGTTCCCAAGTTGCCCAATGAAGACTGAGGATTCAGCTAGCCCCATGCAGGGCTCCCTCGCTTTCAGCTCCCCTTTAACTGTAATCACTCCCTAATCACCTTGTCAATTCCTTTTGTCCTCTTCAAACACCTTCAACAACAATCATACAGATCAGTTTGTATTGCCTCTTTTTCCTAGGATATTAGTTCCCCAAATCAGCTATTAAAGCTGCCTGTGCTGCCTCTGAAGTGCTCCTGTTCCTGAGCACATCTGTTTTCCCAGAGCACAGTGGTGGCAGCAGCCAGCACGCTGACTGCTGTTAGTAGCAGATCAAAGTGCCTCACATGTAAGGGAATTCCTCATAATGTGAGATGCTTTCTCGCAAGTACTTACGTAAGGCAGGAGAATGTGATAAATACGGAACAAACAAAAGATGAAGACGTGATTCGGTGTATGTAGTTTCAGAAAAATGCTTTATACTAGATTGAACGCCAGAAGCTGCCAGTTGTGTTTATTTAAACTCTATCCAAGATCATAAGAATCATATAAAAACTTATACTCATGTACCTTTAGATTAGTACACGAAATTTCGTGTCCCAGCCTCAGCACTGGCACAGACTCTGAAAAGCACTACCTCAATGCTTACCTGGGGGATGAGGTGAACTTTCAGTTGGATTGTGTATGTCAAAATTATATACAACTTTGGTCATTTGCACTTGTATGACAGCAATTCCAGCAACTCGATCTGTTACTGGAAAGCTAGAAGGGACATCTATATACACATAAAATATTTATAATGTCTCCACTGAAGTAGTCTTGGAAGGACTGGGTAATGCCCATTTTAGTGCTGTGAAACAGATGTCAGTTTCTGCAAGACGTACTTTCATTTTGACGTTTCTCATTTCAGATTGGATGTGTACTGTACACATGGAAAAGATCCTATATGGTGTTAGCAAGTAGGATTTGCCTTTTTCAAGCATTACCACTTTTTCTTGAAAGATTAAACTCATTCTTGAGCTGATGAAGTTTCATCTACAGCATGTACTTGAACAACTGAAGAATAAAGAGGCACAAAATGTTTCAGAACATTGAACTTTTTTTGTATGTGCAATAAACACATAACACAAGGTGGGCTCATTTGGCTATAGCATGAACATGTTTTCTGTAGCACAGAAACAACTGCTACTAATATCAAATAGCAGAATTATGTCCTACAAGAACAACAGCCTTATGGAAAAGGTAACAAAATTCCTGACAATTTATGCAATTCCCTCCCCATCTCCTCCGTGTTTTTAGTAATTAAATCTCTATGTGTGCGTGTGGAATATACCTCTGCAAAGGAGCAAGTTTCAAAAAACTTAAACGAAAAACACTACAAGATTTTGAGATAAACTTTCTATGTGCAGGACACTTTGAATCATCCAATATTAAGTATCTGAATATTAAGAAGAGCGAAGATACTAATTTTGTATTTTTTCAAACTAATTTAAATAACACGTTATGACTCTATCAATTCTGGTTTGTCACCTAAACGAAGTCTCTTGTTGGTTCTTGAATTTGGTCAAGTAGTGAGCTGCCAATAAAGGACTGGAATGTTAAATTGACCTTGTAGACTGGTTGTTGTTTAGACACACGCATTAAAGACAATAGAGGTTTTATAGTTTATTACATGAGTAACACATTGACCTGGCTACTTGTCTGAAGTGATGACAGAGCACTGGCATGTCAGCTCACTTGTTGGTTTGCTGATGAATTCCTGAGTACAGTATGTTGTATTCAAAGTAAAGGGAGAATTATGAGGTGATAGGAGAGCTGCATTCTGGTAAAGTTTCTTTGAAAATGTATATCAGGAGAAAAAAAGCCTAAAAATGAAATACTGTTGGGCAGGATTAGTAAGGTGAACCTGAACAGTAAATGGGATTATACAAATACAGATGCGTCTAATTGGCTTAGTGGAATCAGACTTTATTATTTAAATGCTTGGGATAATAGTCCATCCTGATTGAAACATGTAATTTCATTCAGGAAACAACAAATTTTGTAAGTAGAAACTTACTAAAGATTTTCTTGTGATTTGAGAAACTGTAAATCTTATACTGTAGGAGGAAGTAATAAAACAGCCTTCTCAACACTGAAGATTTTCATTATGGCTGTGTAATTTGGTCTGGATGTCAGTGTTTACTAGTTACCACTTCAACGTCACCAATATTTACGTACTCTTTTAGACTCCAGAGTTCTTATGGATTAATCCATTCATAGATACATATTTTCCATCTTCTGTTTTTAGGAAAAAATAATGGAAAAATATGGTGTAACGCTTTTATTCAATTAGCAGTGTTAATACTGATTTCTGTTGTTTGCAGCATACTCTAAACCATGATATGAAGTAAATACAAGTTGTTCTTTCAGTGCCTTGAACTTGCATTCTAGTACAGTTTTAGAAAACATTATGAAACAATAGTGTAGCAAAAATCAGTTCTATAAATATAGCTAAGTTATATGATGGGAATACATTTGAGGCATAAAAGGCTTCCTTTAATTTGATCTGTATCAGGAGTTACTCCACTGAAATGCAGATTTGTTGGATTGAATGTTACATAGCCTCCCCAAAAGCCATAATGCAATAATTCCATGTTTGTAAATAATTATCCTTATCAGAAATGTTCTGTCTTAGTGATGTTTGAAAACAGTGTTGCTTTTCTTTCAAATTTTCTCCAAAACCTTTTGTATCTCTTCCAAAGATTAACTGGAGGACTAGGTTTGAAAGTCAAGCAGCTAATGTCAATTCCAAAAAACTTTAAGTGTTTCAGTTTATTGGACACATTTATCACTTATTTATTTTATCAGTGATAGTTTTTTTTTTTTTTTTTTTTTTCCTAATTGGAATGCCAAAAAGTTTCAAGCATGTGCATTTAGCTTTCAGAATTACCTCTGTGGCAGCTGGTGTCTGTAGCAGTCAAATCAAACCCAACGTCACGTCAGGTGACATCAAGCTTTAACATAGAGCCCCTGGAACAGAAGGAACCTCCCTTCCAGAGTTAATCATTTAAAAGCAGTTCCTGAAATTCAAATATTCTGTCTTCCATATGTTTATTATTTTGAATCAGTAATGAAACAGCACAGATTTTGATTATTTGTCTTGCAATCACAACAAAATAGTTTCAAAATCAGGCTTTTACTACTAATGCTTATTTTAATGGAATCTGTCATTCCATAAAGGCTCTTCTGCCGGGCAGCCACCCCCTGACCGAGGCAGGGCTGTGCCTTATGCACGGCAACCAGGCTGAAGGAAGGAAGGGATGCTCAGCAGATAAGGCCTGTGTGTTCGGGCACAAGAAAAGTGCTTCCCCATCAGTAAATCACTGAAGCATTTGCTGTGCTGAAACCAGAGTGCAGTTAAGAGGACTGACCCTATTTTCATGTGTTTCACATTTGCTTTTAGAATTTGTTTGCATGCACGTATGTGCGTGCTTCTCTGCAGTCCTGGCTGAAGGGTGATTTTTGGAGAAAAGCCTGAGAAAAAACCTTTGGGCCTTATTTTCTTTTTCTTTTTCTTTTTCTTTTTCTTTTTCTTTTTCTTTTTCTTTTTCTTTTTCTTTTTCTTTTTCTTTTTCTTTTTCTTTTTCTTTTTCTTTTTCTTTTTCTTTTTCTTTTTCTTTTTCTTTTTCTTTTTCTTTTCTTTTTTTTTTTTTAACATATTCTACGTGTTTTACATTATATCTTAAATAAGTTGTTTGAAAATATTATTACAGAATACCATGATTAAAGACAAAATATCCCTTTATACATGATGCTGCAGGCTTTAGGCAAGTGAATGCCATTCAGGAAGTGCACAGAAAACAAAGCCAGGTATCCTCGGGGAACTGGAGGGCTCTGATGTACAACGAGAGAAACAGGAACACTGAAGCAGTCCTAAAGAACTTTCTGCTTGGCCAAGGATGTCAAAATGAAACTGGTCCACGAGTCCAGCCCGGTTCAGCAAAAAATAGTTTCTTCATCGCTGCAGCGCTGAGGTCAGGCAGCAGAAAACTCCCTCCTGCAAAGCCGAGTCTTCCTGGGGAGATCTGCCTGCAGGCCTCAAGGACTGCGCGCTTCGGTTGGGACGGGAAGAGGACAGCTTGCCTCAGCTGCCAGTGTGTGGCTGGGCTGCAAATTGTGGTCTGCACACAACTTCTAACTTGTCTTCACAGAAAGAAATCACATTAAAAACTAAATGCTATCGTATTTTTGTCAGATACATCTATGCACAGTATTCGTTCATGTTTATTTTTTTTCAGTCTGTGGTGTTTTGGGGGGTGCAGTTTCAGAACTGTCGGTCACACGGGGACATGTGGGAAGGGGCGGCCACGTGAGCTGACCTGCAGCCCCAGGGCTGTGGTGGTTTCTCCTTTCCTGCAGCATTCAGAGAAGTGACCAGAGGAAACGGGAGTCTGGTTGTTCTGTACAGAGCACCTGTCGCTGCTGTATCTGCCTTAGAATTCTTACACTGTTGGGTGATTTTTGGTTTCCATTAATAAATAATCTTCCAGTGTTCTGGTGCACATGGAAGCCTTCCCTGTGCAGGTGGGGAGCCAGAGCTCAGAAACAGATCCTGAACCCAACGGATTGCTGCAGCGGGCTGTTGACCCCACTGCTGTGTGCCCCAGGTCACAGAGATGCCTTAATCCTTTGCTGAGTCACAGATACAGCAATGCCTCCAAATTTTCCCTTCTGCAAAATGTATCATTTTCTTCTCGCTGCAGTATACCTTTCACTGGTGGAGTTTTGCAAGCTGAGAAAAAGTGCGAACACAATGAGAAGGAAAAATTATATAGATGTTTTTCCACTGGAATAATGTGATTATAACTTTCCTGCACTTTTAAAAACAACTGGAAAAGCAGAGAGAAGCTGGAAAAAGCTGGCCTGGAAAGGTTCCTGTTGCCTGTGTGTTCAGAGGATAATTCATCGTCACAGTTGTAGTGCTGAGGCTACACTGTGTGATCAGCTCTGAACTGATCAACTGTGCTTCCAGCACTGAAAAATGTGAAGTATGAGTAACTGACCTTCGTTTGGGTCAATATTCAGCACAGTAAAATAATACATGAAAAATATGCAGACCATGCAGGACATGAGTTGGAAAGGACTGACTGTTCGGGTTTAGCTCTTTGCAGACTGTTGTGTTACAGCATCGTTTTTGCTAGCGCTGCATGCAGCCAGTGCAATCTGGGCTGTGACGCAGGCAAGGGGAAGGCTGTGACTTTTTGCAGGACCCAGGTTATGTCCAATGTGTGCTGTGTTTCTATACAGAATGATTAACCTTGCAAGTTAATTAACTGATTTAGTTTACATTGCCACGGCTCACCTCCTAAGCAATACCTGATTTTCGCATCATGCTGTTAAAAGGATCAGGGTGCTCTGCCCCAGTGGACATTTTATCTCCTTATTCTCATCATCAGCACCTGCAGGCCACTGAAGGAACCAAAGTAACGCAAGCCAGGCAGAAGTGAATAAATACAGTAACACTGTGTTTGGCCTAAGTTGTTATGGAAAACAATGTAACCTTTTCGAAAATCCCTAACTTCTGTAGGCTTTTGGTGCATAGTTTCATACACTTTTTGACACATCTTCAAGCCTTGTGTTGTCCTTCCAAGGCAGTTACAACACTGGGGTGCCGAGTGCTGCTGAGGTACCCGAGAGAGCGTGGGATGTAGTGGTCAGACCGACCTCCCGGCCTCCGGTTTGTGCTTCCCTGAGGAAACTGCGTGAGGGGTAAAACTCAGCTCCAAGTTTTACAGCCTCGTGCTAGGACACAATCTGCGCATACCTCAGGGATGAGAACTGGCGTCCTTGGTGTAAAACTGGCCAAAATAAAGCCGTGTTATCTATGGCCAACTTTCCCCTCTTTCAAAGGAAAAAAAAAAAAAAAAAGAAAAAAAGAAAAAGAATGCTTCCTCCAAAATGAAACTTTATGAGACTTTTCCTCCTTGTTTCACGCTGCATGGAAAAGATCGCATGCAGAGATGTGCAGCTGAGCTCACTGACACTGCGTTTTTCCACAGCGCGGATGGAAGCCGCGCAATGCCCCCTGCCCCTCAGACCCCACAGACAACGGCCGGCACCCAGCACGGGGCAGAGATTGCGGCTGCACTTCCGAACCCGGACCCGACTCGAGCCGTTGCTCCCACTGCCGCAGCTCGCGCCCCTCACCGGGCAGCGGCGAGGGTGCTGCAAAGGGGGCAAAGGGGAAACAGCAGGGCACCTCGCGGGCTGCCGCCGCCGC
>VXAV01004727.1:179599-195566 GCA_013399715.1 Alectura lathami
TTTTTTTTTTTCCTGTTTCATTTACTGTTTGAAAGTTCCAGTAACTCACATTGGAGAGAATCGTGCAGCTCCAGCATGGACAGAGTTACTGTCTCACCTGTTCGCTGTGCAGCCACTGAAGGCTTTCATTGCAGTAAGGGCTATCAAATTGTGTTGGTACGTTCAGTAGGCGGTCTGATTAATTTTTAAATAATGCTTTTCATCGTGGCTTTGTTAGAGAAAGTTATTAGCATGCCAACATGAACTCCATGTTTTTCCTTGGGTTAATTTGGTCTCTTCTTGAGCTGCCTTTAATTGCCTTCTGAAGGGAGTTGCTGCACGTGTGCTGGAGGGCCTGCATGACTGTATTACATGAGAGCAGTGCAGCTTACTCTGCATTCTGCTTTGTTTGTCTTGGCAAACCTATGCATGTATCTGCTCGTGGGTGGGGTTTCCACAGCTGTAGTTCTGCCAGATATTGGTCATACTTCACTCTTTCGTTTTTGAGCAAAATTTCCATCTAGTGAACTGAGATTTGTGTTTTTTGATTGAGGACAGAGTGGTGACAGTGGCATTTTCCTTGCATTTCCTCTATAGGGAGCTCTCTAATACCTATTCCTCTCCCTACCCTTGTTCTCAAGTTAAAAACAGTGGAGTTAATTTGTGGATACATCAGTGTGGGATGAAAATCTTTCCCTCAGTGGTCACACATACTCTGTTGTGCTGACATCTTTGTGCAAAACATAATGTCACTGATTTTAAACTAGGCCATCCACAATACTCTTCTGAACTGCCCAGTCATTCATAAATAATCCAACATGTTCACTTGCTGTGTCTGCTTGCCATCAGTTGCTGAAGATGGGTGAACTGTCAGAGTCAGAAGCACTGGGCTCCACATTATGCTCTCCCCAGCAGAAGCATCCTTCTTTCAGATCCCACTGCAGTTCTCAAAGTTACAGACAGTTGGTGATGGAGCCTCAGGTAGTGCTGGCTTCTGTGGCACCTGAAATTCTTATGAGGCCCAGTACAACTTCCGAGTACAGAGGCAGTGCAGGCTTGAGTCTTGTGCAAGGAAGTGGGCTCTCTAGGCCAGTGTATGTACTGTGATGTTGTACTCACAGAAGTCTGAGGCATAACTTAATAGTTTAAATATGCTGTCAATTCTTGGATACTTTTCATTTGACATGACAATCAGGAATTAGTAACTTGGTACAATATTTTCAATGGAGCAGCTCATGTCAAAAAATTAGATGTATTATTAGATTTTTTGTTTGCTGTACCATGTCGTAAGAAACCAAAGAATACTAAAAACACTTGAAATTTTCATTTTTAGTTGTTCATATTAGTTTTTTTTTTTTTTTTAATGAGACAGAAGAAGTGGAAGCTTTGAGTGAAAAGGCAAAGCCACCTTTGAAAAACATTTATTTTTGGGGTAATGGTTTTATTCTATTAGTATGCACAAGTGCTGCATAACTGGCATCTAATAATAGTGTGCTTTCTTAAACAGATGACTCTCCAGTTGCATTGACCTTGCCTGGTGTAGTAGGGCCTTGCTGTCTGTAGTTTCAGACAATGCTCTGATGTGAGATCTCTCCTCCCACAGTATTTTTCTGCATCTGTGCTACAGCATGCAGCAAGAATGCTGCTGCAGTGATCTCTGGTATCTGAGGTTTTTGTTACACTGCATCTTCTTTCTAACATTATCATAATGCATTTCTTTATTCCAAATACAAAACTCTGTTGCTTGGATTAGGTGACTTTCTTTCTGTAGCAGTGCATGTATCTTTCAGCAGTGTTGACTGAGCTTCATTTCGTTTTGGAACGCAGCAAGATAAAAGATGTCATGTAGCCAAGGAACTTTGTCCAATACCCACAGTTCACATTAAAGAACAACCTGTAGATTTCCTCTCACAGAACTTCTCAATGTGTATGCCTCCTTTCAAATTCCCTCAGGATTGCTATGATTGTGCCTACCAAATTGGAGAGGAAGAAGAAAACCTGCTGTTTTAATATCCAGGTGGAATTGCCTTCTGAAGACATTATTCTGTTTCTGTTCTAATTTCATGTAGTTTTCATACACTTGACACTTACCAAAGGTGTATGTCTAACCAGTTAGTTTTCCAGTTCAAGTATAAATGTGTATGATAGTTATTGAGTTAAACAGCATTTACAATCTGGTTGTGTTGTTGGGGGGCAGAGATTTCTAAGAATTGGTCAGTATTTTTACAAACTTTTAGTAACTCAAATTCACACTTCTGATTATTTTCAAATATAGTAGATCTTCTGTAGGTTCTTCAAATATAGAAGACCTTCTGACTGCAGGCATTTCTGGTGAAGGTGCCAGTCTCTGCTCAGCGTGCATGCACCTGTTTTTAGTTCAGTGGGTTTATGGGAAGCCGTGGAAGCAGAAATCCCTCCAAGGGTGCAGCTCCATAGATCCCTGGCTGCAGGAGAGGCTGACAAGCCTGGCTCCCTGTTGTTTTCTGTAATTTTTGACCACTCTTCAGCTATGCTGTCAGCTGCTTTTCTGTAATATGTTGAGTGGCAAAGGTGTTAAAGAGCACCAGGCAGATAATGCTTCTTGAAGTCTTTTCATGCTGTGGTGCTTTGCATTTTTTAGATGGAAAATATGTGGCTCCTTTAGAGCCCTTGAAATTTTTCAGTGTAGCTGTTACTTTTGTGAATGGTCTGTTGTTTGCATGTTTCCCCTAGAGAACAAAGTGGGCATACAGAAAGAGACCGTCTTACATAATTACTTTTGCTTTGTTGCGATTGCACCTTTTTTTTCTTAATAGTGAATTTATGGAAGAGGCAGCAGAAATAGGTACTATAAAATCAAACAGCAGTTTATAATGGGAATATTTTAATCTCAATAATCACTCAAAATGTTGCTGCTGTAACTGATTTGCATATACATCTGCTTTTATTCAGTGCTTTAACTCAACAAAAGTATAAATGAGAAATCCCACTTTGGTGACATTCACTCAGTAGACAGAGAAATGAAATACAGAGAAACATTTTAAAAAATAAATGACTTCTTCATATGTGTCATTAATTAAATCTCCATGGCTATCCCATTTAGAGACATTCCCAGTGTCAGTAGCCTGGGTAATTTAGATATGTAATAGGGCTTTTTCTTTATTTGCTTCGTTTTTATAGGGTGAATTTGGAAAGCAGCTATCACTATGTTGTCATTTGTCACAGTGTAGCAATTCTGGCAAGTAATATCGTCCAGATTAAATACACTAATCTTTTGAATGGTCTCGATGTCTACCAGTATGTAATAGGTAGACCCAATGGTTCAATTCCAAACCATGTGTTAGTTTGTTTGTTTTCCTTTGTTTGTTTTCCAAAGGATCTGTTCTCCTTATAAGATAGGCTGTTGGAGGGCACTTCTAGTAAGTACTGCTCAGTGCTCCCTGCACACCAGTAGCCCATCCAGTGTTGGATTTGCTCGTTCTTCTTGTTGTCCAGTTTCACCTTTGTCTCCATGGTGCCAAATCTTGCGTCCTTTTATCCAGAGTTAGATGCTAAGCAGGTGTGGTTGATACTAAGGTGGAGTGATACCCATTGATTCTTTCACGTCTTGGTACTTTGGTGGTATTAGTACATTGCCAGTTGTTACCTCAGGCTGTGTTACAGGGAGTCACAGATTGCTTTCCACAAGAGAGGATTCAGTGGTTGGCTGCTGTCAGTTCCTGCAGTGTGACTTCAGGTGCATGAAGTGATGAATATCTTTGTTTTCAGGGTGTGTTTCTGTGGTGCATGCCTCAGTGAGCATACCCTTGTGTTCCTGCAGAAGCTGCGTAATGAGAAGGGATCAGGTCTGACACAAGGCTGAATACTCATCCAACAAGCACTGCTCCTGTTCTCCCTACAAGACTGTCCGTGAGCGGGTATCCAGCCAAGCAGCTCTGTCTTGCCTTCCCCGCTGTTGTATGAAGTCTGCAGTGTTTCTGAAGAAGCAGAATTATCGTAACTTAGTGAGAAGGGGAAGTGGACAGCTTTTTCTTTTCTAAGCATTAAAACAGCTCTATACAACTGACTCATACCTAAAAGCACTTTGCCTCCCATATCTTTGAAAATATGGGCTCTCCTATACCATGTCGTAGAAACCTGGAATCCTATGTTTGGGGTATATAGTTATGGGATATGCCTCTGTTACAGATAAAATCATAGAAAAGTTAGCATAAAGATGTTAGCATTCAACTGAGTAATCAGTTTTAAAAATGCCAGCTGCATGTGTAGTATTACCTCATATTTGAAATGTTGAAAGGTTACCTAATTTTATGCAAAGCCAACATTATGGCTTTTCCAATTCTTCTGTTCTAAGCAAGAGTAAACCTCGAGTCTGTGCTGTGTCTGTCAAGGGATTTCTGGATAGATTGTTCTTGCTTCTATTGAAAATTATATTAGTTTAGCCCAAATCCATGCCAACATCCAACATTGGATGCCGTTGTTTTTATTGCATTACTTATTCCATGCTGGCAGAAATACAACGTGTATAAAAACAGTTTTTGCTATCCAGTTGCCTTTTGGTCCCCTATTAAAACAGATTTCCGAGATAGTGTTTCAGGATCCTACAGGGTTGAACTAGCTTGCAGTCTGGAACAAAAATGTTCATTGATTTTTATGTATTTATTTATTTATTTTAAGATGTGAGAAATTGAAGGAGAAGGGGCCTTTTTACTTAGGCCAAGCTTCCTTCTTGATGCTTATCCAGAAAACATTTGTAGATGAAGACCTGGAGCTTAAACGTGTTTGGGAATACAGCTGAACCCCAGAGTGCACTAATCAGTTGATTCCATTCTCCTCTAGCTTTCCTGAAACCAAATGTATGTTAAGTATGTCTGCAGAACCTTGGTACCAGAATGCTGTGATCATTAAAAATTGAGATTTAGTGGCCAGTTTTGCTGTGCAGCAACAGTATGAAGTTAATATCATTTCTTCATGGTAGTGTTGAGCAAATATTGTCAGCTACCAATGTAGTTGCACAGATTAAACTTAATACTGCTTATATATTTAGTTATGGAAACATTCTGGATTTGTTATGGAGACAGAATATTTCTCTTTTAAAATGTTAGTTTAGGGCCAGGGGTAAGAAGGTCTTCTGAGTCTTGTAAATTATTAAATGCATTATTTTTCTAGTGGTCTGCTGAAATTCTTGTTCCAGCAGCTTCTGAGCTATAGCAAATGTTTTGTCTATAACTGAATTTCTGTGTGTCACTCAGTTATAAACATTTTTTGGAAAGGTGTTTTGCTTGTTGTATTTATGCTTGTGCAGCAAATTCTGTAACTCCTTTGTGTTGTGAAACTGTGTAAAGTTTTGTGTAGTAGGTGGTATAATCGAGGAAGCTGCAGAAAATATGAAATCTTATTTTTTTTCAGATTCATTTGTTTAAAACCATGGGAATTCCTTTGAAATCTGCAACGATTTAGTATGTAAGTGTACCTTTCTGCTTTTCCAATAAGGAAATACTAAAATTTTGTATTTATTTGGAAGAATCAGAAAAGTAATAGGTAATCTATGATGCTAACAAGTGGATAATATCTACAGGTTTTTTAGTCACTCCAGTGAAGTCCATTCCAGGGGTATGTCAACAAACTGATTTCATTATGAAAACTGTGTTGGCAGCACCAACTGTTCAGTGAGTTCCAAATCCTCATTTTCCTCCCTGTGATTAGTTTGGCTTAAAGATAATAAATGTGGAACCTTACTCTTAAAATTGTTCCCATTTTCCTATTCTTTTTGTAAGTAAATGTTTTATTTTTAAAACTGAGATTATGAAAAATTTATATAACAGTACAACTAGGGCCTTCTGGAAAAAGCAGTGCATTTTCCAAGACTGAGTATGTGAGTGTAGGAATTAGCAATACTGTTTGGAAATTAATTCTCCATACTCTCTGAACTGTGATTCTAGATTTGCAAGCCAGGTTCAGTAGTGATTTGCAGAAGTAAACAGTTCCCTAGACAGCAGGCTATGAAACAGGTCAGCATTAAAATATGCAGTAACATCTTTCAAATGGCCATAGAGTGATAGACTACTATGCCTGTCTGAATTCTTTTTCAGGATCCAAATCGTAACATCTGTTTGGAGTTTTGTTACCTGATAGGCATAGGAATGGTAGGTTGGGTTTTCAGGGAGTTTCATGGCCACCCCTCCAGAAAAGCCATGTTTGTGTGTTCTCTTGGAATTTGAAAATGTCATTCTGCTTTTGCAAAAGCTGCCTCCATGTTTGTGTCATCCACTCACGTTGTTACACATACTGTTCATTCTGTTGTGCTAGTGGATAATGAAAATGTTTATCTTTAACAGGCAGTTGTCCCAATTTGGATAGGTACATAGAAGTTGAAAAGTTAGCATAAAGCTAAAAATTCTGAGGACAAAACATGATGTATGACAGTTATAATGGCACAGCCCAGTACTGTCCTGTGTAACAGTTTCTGAACTTCATCTCAATCGAGTGCTTTGCAGAAAGCTGCTTGGGTTTGATTTACGGGTTAGAGGGAGAGCTGTAAAAATACCTTGAGGAAGGTGTGTGCACAGACTGAAAGCAAGGAAGGGGTACTTGGTGTAACAACGTTTGAGCTATGATGGCCTATAAAGTTTCTAATCTGTATGTGAGTCATTCTCCACTTTAAGCTCACGTGCCTTCCTCTGACCTGACGTGGTGCTCCGATTACTTTTGTTTTATAACACCATTCTCAGTCTATCAGCTTTTCTGTTTTCTAAAGCTCTAAGGACACTACTGAGAACAGCAGAAAGCCCAAAACAAAACAAACAAAACAAAAAAAAAAAAAAAAACAAAAAAACCCAAAAGAATATTAAAAATAGACATGCAAACCCTTCCCTTGCTATTCTTGCTTGAATTTGCTAAAATTCTTTTGAACATTTCAGGGGCATATAAATTATTGATTTCATTGTGTCAAAAAAATCTGATAGCCTCTTCCTGATAGTATGATGTTTTTTCCACATTACCCATCTTGCTTAGAGTAAAGCTCTACTCTGTTAGCAACCATATGCATCAAGTTCAAATTGAGACAGAGGCTGTCTCAACTCTTGGCTAGCGAATGCAGAGAAAGTTGGCTATGTTCCCTCTACTTGCCAGAAAAGCAAGAAAGCTGGGGCCCTTCCTCTGTCGAAGAAAAAGGGAAGCTCTGATTTTCTTCATATGGTTTTTGCACACATCGAGTCCTTGATCTAATCTTCGTAGAATTTGTCAGTCTCTTGCTTGCTAGATGTGGCCCAAAGCTCCCAGGAAAACGGCTGTCATTTACAGTGAACTTGTATAGCTCAGTCTGTGCTTTCTCTTCTGATTAATGGTTTGACAGTGCTTTTTTCTTTCTAGTTAGCATTTTTTGTTATGTTAAGACTACCTCTACACTAATATTATGGGTTTTGTGCATGTTGTTTGACTCTATTACTCTTTCTACTAAATCTTGCTTCATTTTAAACAATATTTGATGTACACATACATGTATGATTAAAAGGTGTTGTCATCATCTGGTATCCTACTATTGTGGGCTTGGGTGTAGGCAACTTCAATATCTGTCTTCTCTCATGCAGAGCTTTAAAACTTTCAGTATTTATGTAATGACAATCCATTAAATGGTGTGTGATAACACAAAATAAAGTAAGAATATTAAGAAAAAAGGAAATTATCAGTAAAATTTAGGGTCATTTTTATATATACTGGTACATTTTAAAAAAGTTTAATTCATTATTGTCAAACTCTCTTATTGAAGACATTAGAAATCAGAGTCTTGAATTTAATAATTGTACAATAACTACTGGAATTTATTGCTAATTATGACTGACAGGTAATCTAAACCTGTTCTGTATATATGTTAATGAGATGTTGGAAAGTAACTAACACAGTGACATAGTTTCATATCTGACAAAAAAATTAATATTACCGCAGCATGCCGAGTATCAAGATAAAGGCTCTGCACTGCTTCTTTTTTGTTGTTGTTGTTTTATTCCCATTTTAAGAGTTCAAAATGTAGTTTAAAAGGTGAGTCAGCTGCAAAATTTACTCATAATTTCTGATTTTCAATTCTTTAAATTTGGAAATGTACAGAAATTCAGAATTCTGAAATTCAGAATAATTTATTTCTGCCATGCTGATTATCATTGTTAACAAGGATGCTGAAACTTTACAAATACAGGAATAAACATGGCAACAGTTAACTGATTTCAGACTTTTACTAATTGTTTTGTGGCTACAGAGACACAAAAAAGTGTGA
This sequence comes from Alectura lathami, assembly GCA_013399715.1. Taxonomy (NCBI): domain Eukaryota; kingdom Metazoa; phylum Chordata; class Aves; order Galliformes; family Megapodiidae; genus Alectura; species Alectura lathami. The sequence continues at coordinate 187,827 of VXAV01004727.1, forward strand.
ACTTATTTTGTTAAAAAGGCAACTGCTGTTTGGACTATACACAGGGAGTGGTTAATTATGTCTTTTGTGTATTCTTCTTAACATAACTGTACTTCAGTATACATTGAAGTATTTTTTTTTTTTTTTCTGGTGTGTGAATGATGAAAAATAAGCAAGTTTTATTTTTTTTTTTTTTCTGGCCTATGAATCATCATAAATATAGGCAGTAATTATGCACACCTGAATTACATACAACAATTACAGTGACATAAATAGTACACACCTGACTACTTTTTCCTCTATAGTTGTGTAATTTTTTTTTTTTTGTAGTGGACATAGACTTGTTCAGAGAAGTCATGTGCAAAATAAGTAATGAAATGCATATGTTATAGTTTCAGCAAAATATGGTGAAGCACTGTAGTACTGTTAGTGTTGTTGCTTCCATTGCTGCTTCTGTTTTTATAATTACGTTAGAATGCTTAAGTCTGTCAGCATTTATGTACTGTTAATAAAGCAAGAAAGCCATACAGAATCCACAAAGACCTTTGTGGGGGGAGCATGCTGTCTGGTTCTAATTTAAGCTGTTCTCAGGTTACTCTTGGGAACTCTTCTGTGTTTATTAAATACTTCAAGAGGTGTACAGTAGATTTTGGTTCAGAAGGCAGAACTTGCTTTACCTAAAATGAATTTCATTGTATTTGTTGTATTTTTCTTAAAAGTAGGCAAAAAATTAAAGGAGTACTCAATAAATTATATGTGGTAGCATTGGAAGTCAATGAAGTGGTGTTTTGAATATATAGAGGATCAGAACATGACAGAGTGCTTGTTAAATTAACAGGAGCAAAAAAAGCAGGTCTAAGGAGGCACATAAATTGGCAGCATAACTCGATGAGATAATAAGATGACTACTGATTTATTTATTTATTTATTTATGTATTTTTACCATTATAACCACACACACACACAAAAACCCTTAGAACTTATGGGATGTCAGCTGATCTGGAATAGGTGGCAACAAAAAAGAACTGGAGGAGCAGGTGACTTTTTTGAGGTGTGGCAGTAGCATGCCTAAGAGGACAAATGAACAATACCAGATTTGAACTCTCAAGGGACAGGTTAGTCTGCTTTCATTTACCTATGCTGGTTTTATATGTTGTTTTTTCATAGGTCATTTACTGTTGACTGCAAACTTTATTCTAGATTTCTAGGTGGTATTACTTTCCTTGCATATGGTCTGCTTCTTCCTTGTTGGCTTCCCAGGGTACAAGGTCCAACTGGTAGTGTGAAGGACTGGTAAAAGTAGGTGATAACCTAATTGAGTTACCATTTAAAAACAGTTTCTCTACTTATCATCAATGCATTTGATTGTTACATGCAGCTGATGCACATTTCATTACAAACCATTTTGAAATGATCGTTTATACAGTTTTGAAACATTTCATACAATGTTTTTGTTGTAGGCAAAACACTGTTACTAACATAGGCAGGTTTTTTTACTTTCTTTTTTTATTATTATTTTTATTTAAACTATGTAGATTGTAAGATTGCACAGACCATTAGTTTTCATTGCTGCCTTGCCTCTCCTCAGAGATCTCTCTTTGTTCCGGATACTGCTTCATAACTGTCTCAGCTGCATGGCGAAGTCACTCATTGTTCCAACTATCTGTTCTGCAGATGAACCTGGGTATCTAGTGTGCAGGCTTCTTTCCTTAGCTGGGTGAAGTCATTATTGTCATCTTGCACCAGAGAAGCCTGGTTACAAGGTGTTTGCTGCTCCTTATCTTCCAGTTTGCCACCCAAATACCAGCCTGATAGTGTTTGGCTGCACATTTCAGAAAAACCTTCTCATCACCTTTCTTGGCCTTCCTGCTGCTGCTGATGTACAAATGTCCATATTGAGCGTGCTGTTTGTGTGTCACTATATCATAGATTTCCTTAATTGCTGCTTATTGTTTGCCATGAGGACATGGTCCTACCTCACCGTGAGGCCCAAGACCCGCCTGGAGCTGCAAGGGAGCGCGGTGGGAGGGCACTCAGGGCTCTGTCAGCAGATCTGAAAGCAGTGTGAGCTGGTGAGTTGGTCTGATGTCAGCCTGACGAGCCTGGTCAGAAGGTCAGGAGCAGTGCAAAACAAGGCCTGTGCCACACTGGCCTGGAACGCAGCTGCTTGGCGTGGGGGGATGAGCCTGAGCCGAAACGCTGCTGGGGCTGCTGTGGGGGCAGCTGCTTACGGCACTAAGGGGTTGGTGCGCTCAGGGCCCTGATGCTTCCTGCGAAGGAGATTTGTGATGACCCTGTCCTGGGTTAACAGCACGTATCTGTGCTAGTTGAAGCATTCGTTTGTCATTATCATATCCAAATACATTACAGAGAACAGTAGTTTCATCCCTGTTAGCTGTTAGAGCAGAAATAACCTTGAGCATTTCAGCATGCGTGCACTAGTTCATTATCTTTTACAGTACTGTTGTGGTTGGGTTCTCTGGCTTGTTTAACTGTGGCAGTTTCCTTTCTGGTGTGTTCACTTCTTTGCTGAATCTTGAGATGCACATCAGGCATATGAATATGCCTTCTAGGACCTTTTTGGGCTAAGTATTAAGGATATTAAGTAACATGGTAGCAACAAGGATGCACAATCAAATAGATGTAAACTAATCTTTCTGCTTGACTGTAAAATTATGTTAAATAAATGTTACATATATAGGGTATAATATTACCTAGGCATGTGGATATTAGAACATATCTAGTGTATCTTGTTCAGGGAAAAAACCAGCAACATTCCCTAGTAGCATTTTCAGATTTGAATGAAGGAATGTTGTTTGGATACTGGCAGAGTCTCTGACACATAGTGCTGCTTATGTCAAATAAAAAAGGGTGTTCCAGAGAAGGAAGTATCCTTTTCCAAATCATGACTGCATTTTTAGCCTAGTTTCTTATGGAAACGATGTTACAAAGTCGCACTGTGTGCCTTTATGTCTTTTCTGCCAGCCTTTGGACTTGGCCTGTCACAAGATGCTAGACAACAAATTTCATATCAATGTTATTCCTGTAAATCATTCTGGCTGTGAAGAGGTTGCTCTGAGAGTTTGCATGTTGTAAGAAAGCAGAAGATCTATACAGGAGAAAATCCCTTTAGTAATACCCCAATTGTAAGAAAAGCTTCAGTTGGAGCAGGCATCTCCTTAGACATATTAATCATTCAACTTAAATAAATCTGCTGAAAGCCAGAATTTACTACTTTGAGAATTAACTGAGGTATTTAATACTGTGTTCTGTTGGTTTTAGATACTACATGCTCTAAAGGCACACCAAATATCCTCTGAAATATTTATCTATTAATTTTACCAACAGCTTCACTATGCTAAAATTTCCTGCCATCTATTGAGTTGGAAGTACAAGAACTTTTAGGAAATACAACAAACTTTAAACAAGTGATTGTTTGCATAAGATAAGTATAGAATTAGCTTGTGGCATGTATTCTTATCCCAACTAATTATAATCTGAAGACTAAGAAGTAGAGTAAAGGTCTGGGATAAAGTCCCATCTTATCAAGGGAGACAATTTTCATGTTTAGAATTCCAAATTCTTACTGTTCATGAAGCAAGAAGCTTGACTGTACTACCCAAGAGTGAGTTGTTTTATGATGCCTGAACTTAATCTGAACGCTTGGTGAAGGTTATCTTTTTCTCCCAAAAGGAAGTATGAAGCCCAGGTGTACAGTAATAAGTCACTGGTTCTAAACAGGAATTTCACAAGCAGATGGAAATACTTAATGGACTGCTTCCATAGAGGCACTTAAAGATAACCAAGAAAAGCAATAAACCTGCATTTGTTCAGCAGGGGTACAGGCATTTACTGCAGTTATTTTAAAGCTCCTCAAATAGAGGGTTGCTTAAATGTTTTATGATTACATATGGAGACATGCTACCTTGCTCTTCAGACTTGTCTCCTTCAAATAGGTTAAGCTGTTGAAGAGATGCAAGCAGAACATAAGGAGTATGGAAGTTGCTGTGAACATAGAATTTTCTTTGTGTATGGTTCCATTTATGTTAGAAGGCTGACTGCATATTATAAAGAAATCTCCTGATTGTCATATAGAAGTATAAATACATTAGAAGTATAGATGCATAGATTGAGAAATGACTGAGCTCTTTGTCACTTATAGATTCTTTTCATTTTTATTTGAACCACAAATTGGGATTCCAGTTTTAATAGGCTTACTTTTGTTATAGTTCTGGCAGCTAAGAAATAATGCATTATTACTCAAGTAGAATTTTTAATAGGAGTACTGTAGCTTAGCATAATGTGAATAAAAGTGTTAGTGAAGTTTATAGAAGATAAGCTTTAGTGATTAGTACACATCTAGTGTACCATCAGACTTTTGGTAGTTAGAAACATTTTTATTATAGATTTCTTCTGTTCTCACCAACATGGCTAGAATTACAGCTAGTGGTGTATATGCAAGACAGCGAGAGAGGGGATAATGAGAAGAGGCTTGGGTGCTCACACAAGAAGCTACAGCAAGAAATAAGAAACAAGGCTAGGAACCTGAGATGTTCTTGTATTTCATTATGTGGCCTGGTTTGGAGTAGTTTTAAAACTTGGGCAAGGTGACACTTTTCATGACAAGGTGCAGTTATATTTTACTGAAATATATGTCACTGCCACTCACTTCATGTCCCTTCAGAGCATGTTTTGCTGTTGGGCAGAAGTGCTGCATGATTGGAAGGCTACCTGGCAGTGGCACTTTATTGCTAACTGGGACTAGAGTATGGAATCATAGAGTATCCTGAGTTGGAAGGGACCCACAAGGATCATTGAGTCCAACTCCTGAACAGATAAGGGATTGCCAGAGCTGGAGTTTCCTGCTGGAGGGGCAGGGTTTTCTGCCTTATGACGCTAACCTTGCTGGTATCTCTTCAGGACAGGGGAGGATGAGGGATAATGGTGCTGGTAAGAGCATTTCCCAAATATCCTTACCTTGAGCCTGAAGTGTTTCTCAGTTACAAACTGCTAAGCAAAGGCTTGTAGATCCTCAGAATTACTACTTGTTCTTGCAGTGTCCAGGAAAAGGAACCTGCTGCTGTAGAGAAGATGTGCTTGTTTGTTTCACTTGGATGCCTGTGCAGGGAGAAGCCTTGCTTGGAGGCAGAGGTGTTGCTCCAGGCAGAGCATGGAGTCTGGCTGGCATACTGTGATGTGCCAGGCTGTCCACGCATCTGAAGAGCCCAGCCTACCCTAGGGCTGGGCCAGTGGCACTAACTTCTAAAGGCTTGAAACAACAACTTTGACAAACAGTGTCCTTTGGATAAGGTGGAATCTGTGAAAGCATCACAAACAGAAGGAGTATACAATGTTTGCAAATAACGTTTGTACGTAGTCTGAGGTTACTGCTGACTTTTTATTGTTGTAAACATTTAACATTTCAAAGTGTCAGATTTTGAATCTGATAACCAGGTTCTCAGAACAACTATGTTTGCATTCAAGTGTTTTGTTTTGTATTAACGTTTTGAGGCCACAGAAGTGACTGGCAAATGACAGGAAATACATACAGTCAGTCTTCCCATACTTATTGTCTTTTGGTGAAAATCATTATAGCTATTTGTGTTTTAACAGAAACACCATTTGCTGTATTTTGAAGATAATTTGTACTTGAGATCGATGATGTACAAAACTCCTCCGCTTCTTTCCTTCTGTTTGATGGACTTGTTATAATCGCAGACAGTAGAAGATCCTTCTGCTATTTTCCAAAATATTTTACATTAGTGAAGGAACTGACTGTGCTTTATTGACTGAGGAGAAACTGTGTGAATGGAGTGAGAAACCATGAGTGAAGATATGTACATGGAGAACTTAGGAACTTGTTAAAGCATAGAACAAAGATTGTGAATGGTGGCATTGAATTGAGAACCACAGAAACCTCAAAGGTAGACAAAGCCTTGGAATAGAATGGTAGCTAGATTATTTCCTCATTTGAAGCCGTAGGCATTTCAAAAGATTTGAGTGAATGATTGTTGGTGCTGAAGCATACACACATCAGTGCTGTGAAAATGCAATTTGCTGTTCACTGAAGATCTGTGCAAGACCCTGGATGGGCCTGAGCGAGTGGGGCAATTTTGATCTCCTGGCATGAAGGATGTATTATTACTAGATTCACTTAATCCCCTTGTTAAACACAGAGCTAATTTTGCAGAGACCTGCTTATGATAGAAGGAGGCAAATGTGCTACTTGTTCTTCTCTTTGCATGTTGTGGCCAGGGCATAACTTCCTTCATTGTAGTTTGGTTCAGGGCTAAACCAAAGTTAGGAGGAAGTTAGGAAAAGGTAGTTTGTTCAGAAGATGGAAAAGTGTTTTGTGGTTTCTGGTGTTTTCACGTTAAAAAGACACCTCCCTTTTCTTAGGCTTGTAATGATACACAGAAGGCAGGCAATGAAACCCCTCTAATCAATGCAATGATCAGCTGTGGAGGAGAACTGATGGCAGATCAGCAACAGGTGGAACTGATGAAGGAAAAATCACAACCTACACAGAGCGGGTAATAGCCAGCAGGTGCTAGGTGAGAAAGTTAGTGATGTGGCTGACTGGTTAGAGTACATCCATGGCATCTTGTCTCTTCCTGCATGCTGGAGATAGGTTTCAGCTGCAGTTCGGTTGCTTGATCTCCTGTCTAACTGTATATGTTTAATACAGTAATCTTTAACATAGTGAACATAACATATTGAGGAGGTCTGGGGTTCCTGACTAAGGGTTTTCTGCTTAAGTCTTGCAAGTTGACTAGAACAAAATGTTTCTGTGAAACTCTATGGTACTGTAGGGTTCTGCAGTCCTGCTCAAGCAATACTGTTTAAGCTGTTGAAGAAGTTGGCTTTCTCATTGGGTGGAGGTGAGCTGGAGGTTTGACAGTCTTCATTTAATTTCTTCTAACAGGAATTCTTTAAATCTTATTATTGAGATTTATGCTTATGTTGAATCTTCCCTGTTATGTTTTCAGCTGAATTTCCTGTGGTGAAAGTGCAACCGTGTAGGAGAGAAGTATGCTTTTCCTTTCAAGGACATTTTCTCTTTGTTTAGATAATGAGATGCTCTTAAATCTGTGCAGCAGTTGCACAGTAGAAATTTAGATGATAAAAATTGTGAGACTGTGTTTAATCTGTAGAATTCCTTGTATTAGCTTTAATCAGATCTAGATGTAATATGATGATGAACTGCTAAGGAGCAGAGAAAGGCCTGATTTGTTTATTAGCTGAAGTTGAACTGAAGAATTTAACTCTGGAGAAGTGAGTTGATGCTCCTGGTTTTCAAGATCACAGTGTTACGTATTTGTTTTTAGTAACAGAGTTTTCAAATCTCCTGTAGGGCAAGATGATTTTCTAACTATGTTGAAAGTACAATAATAGTACATGTAGGTGAGCAAATCCTGAAGAGGCCAAAGATGGTATGAGTTCTGAACATTGGTTCAAACATTTCAGCCAATATCAATCTTCTGTTTCTTATTATATAAGCACTTATCACTGCAGCCCTTAGTCTTCCAAAAGTTTGCCTGCTGAATCTAGTGAGTCAGTTAAGAGGAAGGGCAGTATACAATATGTTCACCAGAAGCTTTTTGCAATTGTTAAGTAAAGCAAGAGAAAATATGTGGGTAGTGCACTTCTGAATCTTGTTGATTTCAGATGAGGAGGCATCTGAAACATCCGATCTTTTGATCTAATGTTATGTCACGATGTGTAGGTTAGGTGTGTGTTTAAAAAAAAAAAAAAAAACCC